>VRLP01002917.1:5000-75227 GCA_009660295.1 Lophius piscatorius
GAACTTGGGTTTCGGGTCTTTCTGAGCCCACATGTGAGGTTCTGGGTCTCTGCTGATGTAATGGGTCAGAACCGGCAGAATGACCGATCCATGTTTCTGGTTCCCGCGGTGACGGTCTACCCCGGTCGGTTGCCTCAGTCAGAGAAGGAACGATGACCTCAGCACCTTTCTGAACGGTTCTGTGGTTTTAAGGCAGGGATCGATCCAGTTGGTTTTGGTTCAGGATGTAGTTGAGCGAGCTGATCAACTACTTCCTGTCAGCGAGGGCGACCGGCGTCCTTCTGACGTCTCGGTGTCTCCTCTCTCTCCTCCTCACAGGAAGTAGATTGTTGTTCACGCGTCTTGGATGGATCGCATCACTTACAGATCCTTCGTCTCAATCTCAGGCCCAGGACTTGAAATAACTGGCGACGGCGGCCTGCTGTAACTTCCTGTAAATTGCCCAGAACTGTCCAAAATTAAAAAAAAAAAATCCTGGACCTGAACCCTGTTGAGATGCTGCGGTGGGACCCGAGGAGATCAGTTTCTGCCCGGTCCAGAATTCCACCCAGTGATGTCAGAGACGGATCTGTTCAGAACCTTCTGTGTGACCCGTGCTCTTTCCTCCCATTTTCTGGGTCCAGGTACTGAAGACCGGCGTCTGAGTTACGAGTGTAACAGTAAACCCGTTTGTCCCGCCAAGTGTCGCTGTGAGGCCAACGTGGTCGACTGCTCCAACCTCCGCCTCACCAAGTTCCCCGAACACCTTCCCTCCTCCACGGAAGAACTGTGAGACCTGAACCCACACAGACCAGAACACCACCTCAGTAGTTAGACCTCTGGAGTTAGACTGGTTTTATGTAACCAGTCTAAATCCAGATTAGATAATCTGGTTTTATATCAACAGTCTAACTCCAGATTAAATCATCTGGTTTTATGTAACCAGTCTAAATCCAGATTAAATCATCTGGTTTTATATCAACAGTCTAACTCCAGATTAAATAGTCTGGTTTAACATAAACAGTCTAACTCCAGATGAAATAGTCTGGTTTTATGTAACCAGTCTAACTCCAGATTAAATCATCTGGTTTTATATCAACAGTTTAACTCCAGATTAAATAATCTGGTTTTATGTAACCAGTCTAACTCCAGATTAAATAGTCTGGTTTAACATAAATAGTCTAACTCCAGATTAAATAATCTGGTTTAACATAAATAGTCTAACTCCAGATGAAATAATCTGGTTTAACACAAATAGTCTAACTCCAGATTAAATAATCGGGTTTAACACAAATAGTCTAACTCCAGATTAAATAATCTGGTTTAACACAAATAGTCTAACTCCAGATTAAATAGTCTGGTTTAACATAAATAGTCTAACTCCAGATTAAATAATCTGGTTTAACACAAATAGTCTAACTCCAGATTAAATAATCTGGTTTCATATAACCCGTATAACCTCCAGATATGATAATCGGGTTTTTAGGGACTTAAAAGAACTGAGAAATTCTTACAAAAAGCTAAAAAAAAACAACATATGTTTTTTGTTTTTTTTAAAACAACATATTCACATGAAACAAAAGGACATTTTACAAAACCAAATAAAAAAATTAGACAGACGTTAAAACAAAGTAACATCTTGTAGAACACATCTTAAATGTAAAAACAAATCTACAAGAACATGTGTCACTTACTAAAGATGTACTGTGTATTTTAGTAACGGTCATCTGCGTGCTCCTCCTCTTCCTCCTCTTCCTCATCTTCATCCTCTTCCTCCTCTTCCTCCTGACGATGACTCTTTCATTGTTTCTCCTCTGACCGTCTCAGGCGCCTGAACAACAACGACCTCACCGTCCTGGAGGCCACCGGGGCGTTCAAGGGTCTGTCGCAGCTCAAAAAAATGTAGGTCACCCGAAGCTTCCACGATGACGACCGCAGCAGAGGTCAAACTGTCTGACCTCTGGCGTGACCTTTGGACCCGGGGGGGCCGACAGTATATATATATATAAAAAAAAAAGAATCTCAGCGTGAGTCAGAACCGTTTCTGTTTTTCTTTCCTTTCCAGTAACTTGAGCAACAACAAGATCTCGGAGATTGAGGAGGGGGCGTTTGATGGCGCCTCGTCGGCGGTGGAGCTCCACCTGACGGCCAATCACCTGGAGTCTGTGAGGGGGAGCATGTTCAGAGGGATGGAGGGTCTCCGCATGCTGTGAGTTCACCCACTGTAACAAGTGTCTCCATGAGAAACGATGTTCAATGAAGGGTTCAATGGTGAGAGGAAGAGATGGTAGAGGAGCGCAGCAGCTCCAGCAAAGTACCCTCAATGAATGAGTGAGTGAGTGAGTGAATGAGTGAATGAAAGAGTGATGAATGAATTAGTGAGTGAGTGAGTGAGTGAATGAGTGAATGAAAGAGTGATGAATGAATGAGTGAATGAATGAACAAGTGAATGAATGAATGAATGGGTGAATGAATGAACAAGTGAATGAATGAGTGAATGAATGAATGAATGAATGAATGAATGAATGAATGAGTGAATGAATGAATGAATGAATGAATGAGTGAATGAATGAACAAGTGAATGAATGAATGAATGAATGAGTGAGTGAATGAATGAATGAATGAACGAATGAGTGAATGAATGAACAAGTGAATGAATGAGTGAGTGAATGAATGAACAAGTGAATGAATGAATGAATGAATGAGTGAATGAGTGAGTGAGTGAATGAATGAATGAGTGAATGAATGAACAAGTGAATGAATGAATAAATGAATGAATGAGTGAGTGATCGAATGATCGAATGATCAAATGAGTGAATGAATGAATGAATGAATGAACGAATGAGCGAATATGAATATTCTTATCTTCTGCACTTACATACATTTTACATGAGTTGAAATATTTACTATGACATGATGATGATGATGATGATGATGATGATGATGATGAATAACATCAATAATTGTACAACCATGTACTGGATATTAATCTGTGCTTGTGTGTGTGTGTGTGTGTGTGTGTGTGTGTGTATCTGTGTATGTGTGTGTATGTGTGTGTATGTGTGTGTGTGTGTGTGTGTATGTGTGTATGTGTGTGTATGTGTGTATGTGTGTGTGTTTATGTGTGTGTGTGTGTGTGTGTGTGTGTGTGTGTGTGTGTGTGTGTGTGTGTGTTCCAGGATGCTGAGGAACAACAAGATCAGCTGCATCCATAACGGCAGCTTCACTGGTCTGAACAACATCCGGCTGCTGTCCCTCTACGACAACCAGCTGAGCAGCATCCTGCCTGGAGCGCTGGACACCCTCCCCAACCTGTCCACGCTGTTAGTGACACACACACACACACACACACACACATACACACATATATACACTCAAACACACACACACACACACTCTCAAACACACACACGCACACACACACTCTCAAACACACACACACACGCACACACACACATATACACATATATATATACACACACACTCTCAAACACACACACACACACACACGCATACACACACGTACACACATATATACACACACATATATACACCCTCATACACACTCTCAAAACACACACACATACACACACACACATACACACATATATACACTCAAACACACACACACACTCTCAAACACACACACACACACACACACTCTCAAACACACACACACACGCACACACACGCACACACACACACACGCACACACACATACATACACAAATATATACACCCACACACACATACACACACACATACACATATATATACACACACACATATATACACACAAACCACACACACACACACACACACACACACACACTTGTCCAAGTCCTTTAATTCCTGCTGCCAACATCAACTTTGGGACAAAACGTTCACTTCCTGTCTGATCTATCCAGTACCTAGTGACGGGTAACCATGGTAACCAGATAATCAACGTTATTCTGTCCTGTCAGTGGCTATAATGTTACGGCTGATTGGTTCATTCTACCGCCTCTATGGCTTACACAGTCCAAAGTACACAATAAAATACAAAAACACTGATATACATTCAGAGTGTGGTATTTGTACTTTTACACAAGTAAAGTTTTTGGGGTACTTCATTCAACCCTGGGAAGCAGCAGGAACCCGGCAAACAAAGGAACCCTTCTCACTTCCTGTCCCTCAGGAACCTCCTGGCCAATCCTTTTAACTGCGACTGCCGGCTGTCCTGGTTCGGGGCGTGGCTACGGAGCCGGCGAATCGTGACGGGGAATCCTCGCTGCCAGGGTCCCGCCTTCCTCCGCGAGATCCCGCTGCAGGACGTGGCTGTGCCCGACTTCCGCTGTGAGGACGGTACGTCTGTCGGACCCCAAGCTTACAACTGATGACATCACCGGGTCAGGGTCAGGAACTCTACTGACCCGTCTCTCTGCTCAGTCAGGGAGACGGGGTACAGAGGTTAAGACTGTAGGAACCATCTAGTACTTATGGTGGTCCACTCTGGTCCTCATGTTCTGTCTGATGTTCTGAACTTGGTCCAGACTGCAGGATCCATCTAGTATCTGGATCCCCCTTGAAGTAACAACATCAGACCCTTCAGTACTCCAGTCCAAACCAGGGGTTCAGTTTTTATGTTAACTGAGGCCATTTCGTTTTGTCTGGACCAGAATCCTACTGGTGGATCCGGATTGAGGTTTGACACCCGAAGTTCTGGTCCAGATTAATGAAAAAGGGTTTTATCAGACAAACCTGTGATGTGACGGTTAGTCTCCAAGAAAGTCGGACTCCTCTGGGGGGTTCTGATTGGACAGCGGCAGGGAAACCCACCCCCTGTGGAGACTGGATACCGATGGTGGTGGCTGATGACACTGCTGAGACTGTAAAATGTGACCTGGTCCTGTCCTGAAATCCCCCGTTTGTGGTTCTAGGAACCGCGGTGGAGGACATCAGCTGTTCTCCCGGGCCTCAGTGCCCCAGCCAGTGCACCTGTATGGACTCGGTGGTCCGGTGCAGCAACAAACACCTGCAGGTTCTGCCCCGAGGACTCCCCCGCAACGTCACGGAGCTGTGAGTCCCAGAACTACACCCACACCGCCGCCACATTTACTTTAGATTACTTTAGTTACTTTGGAAGGAAGTAACTAAACCAGAGAGAAAAACGCTGAAGAATTTCTGATTCTTTATTTGCAGGTGTGGGGAAAGTAACTAAGTACATTTACTCGAGTACAAACACTTACTTTCGTCTGACAGCTTTAGGTACTAGTTACTTTTCAGAACGCAAGTTTATTACATCAATTATCAAACAAAAAAACGTATAAGTATATATATGTATTAGGTTATAAACACTTAATAATTCATTAGTTATGCTGAAAAAACATGAACAGATAAATGTGTTTCTCTCTCCCTCTCTTTCCCTCCCTCCTCCTCCCTTTCTTCCTCTCTCTCTCAACTTTGTCTCCGTCTCTCTCTCCCCCACTCTCTCGCTTTTTCTCTCTCTCCATGACTCTCTTCTTCTCTCTCTCTCTTTCTCTCCAACCCTCCCACCCCTCCCATTCTTCCTATTTTTGTCTCTCTCTCTACCCCCTCTCTCTTTCTCTATCCCTCTCGCTCTGTCCCTCCCCTCCCTTTCTCCCCCTCTCTCGCTCTCTCCCCTCCCTCCCTTTCTTCCTCTTTCTCCCCCCTCCCTCCCTCTCTCTCCGTCTCTCTCTCCCCAACTCCCTCTCTCTTTCTCTCTCTGTCCATCACTCTCTTCTTCTCTCTCTCTGTTTCTCTCTTTCCCTCCCAACCCTCCCTTTCTTTGTCTTTTTGGCTCTCCCTCTCCCCCTCTCTCGCTCTCCCCCCTCCCTCCTTTTCTTCCTCTCTTTCTCTCTCTCTCTCTCCCTCACTCTCTCTCTCTCTTTACCTCCCTCCTCCCTTTCTTCCTCTTTCTCTCCCCTCCCTCCCTCTCTCTCCGTCTCTCCCCCCCACTCTCTCTCTTTCTCCCTCCCACACCTCCATTTCTACCTCTTTTTGGCTCTCTCGCTACTCCCTCTCTCTTTCTCCATCCCTCTTCCCCTTCTTCCTCTTTCTCGCGCTCTCCCTCTCCCCCTCTCTCGCTCTCCCCCCCTCCCTTTCTCTCTCCCTCTCTCCCTCTCTCCCTCTCTCCCCCCCTCCCTCTCCCTCTCTCCCTCTCTCCCCCCCTCCCTCTCCCTCTCTCTCTCAGGTATCTGGATGGGAACCAGTTCACCAGTGTCCCTAAGGACTTAGCCTCTCTGAAATACCTGCAGCTGGTGTAAGTTCCCGTCGACCCCCGTCACGTCGCTCAAACGAATCCACCGTTGTTCGTGGCGAGAACATTCTGCGTCGACGTGCGGAAAGAACGGAGAATCCCGGAGGAGAGGCCGGCTAACGTTCCCGGCTCGGCCGCGGAGGAAGCCTTTAAGGCTCACGTCTGGCCGGCCTGTCAATCATGAGTCGTTTCCTGCTGGAAGCTGTGGAGAGTCATCATAAAATAATCAGAACAAACTTTCACGCACAGCAGACGAAGGACTGCATTCCTTCTAGCTTAGAGGTCCTCCTCTTTGAACTCACGCATTACAGGACTAAATATGTACCTGCTGCCTGATATATATATATCCGCCAAGGTGGGACAGGTAACCATAGTAACCAGGTAATCAATGTCATTCTGGCTTCTTCTGTCGGTGTTTATAATGTTATGGCTGATCGGTGTATGTGACCCTAGTCTGTGATCCGTCTAAACCGGCGAGAAGCGAAGACGCAGCAGGACAAGCCTGACAGGGCGAGAGAGAGAGAGAGAGATTAAACGTTAAGGGGGGTGAGAGTGAAGAGGACATCCAGCAGGGGGAGCTGTGGACCCTCTAATGCCGTGGATCATTTCTAAAAAAAACAACTTCATTTTTGTCAGCATTTTTAGCAGCAGATCATTTTTGTCTGTGTTTGAGATGGATGTATGTGGAAGAAAAGATATTCCTCACCTATTCTGTATCCGTTATATAATCAAAATCAATATTTTATCAGCTATTTGTAATAAATAAACAAAAAAACAACAACAAGATCGATAGAACCGATTCTTCATGACCTTTCTGCGGTCTCTAAATCATTTTCTTACGCGGACTGCCTCGAAATTGATAGTATTTTCGCGGAACAGCAAACAAGGATGGCCAATCAGCCAATACATTATAACCACCTGCCGGTATTTGCTGCCCAAACAGCCCCGTCACGTCTTATCGTCATCGCCTTCCTCAATCAGCCAAGATGAAGGCTTTAATTGTTATTGACCCTGAGGTGACAAAGTGAGATCAGGGAGTAAGTGGGTGACAACAAGTAGTGTCTCTAACTGATGAAGACGAGGGTTGAAAAAGCATGTAGCGACGGTAGATCGTTACAGTTCCACTGTAATTGCTCCAATAGTAATTATCCTGAAACCGGTAATTGTTTTGTGTAATAACACTAAATCCGGCACCGGTCCATTCGTCTGTGGTTGGTTGGCGCTGGTCTAAATGATTCTCTCCCCCTGAACATCATCCTTCATCAGAGGAACATTCGTAATCAGATATTGTTAAAGCTCCGAGCCGACCTTCGAGGACTGGATGTAGAAATCCATGCCTGAGTTTCCACACAACATCAGGAGGAAAGACCCGTCCAGGAGCTCAGAACCATCTAGATCAGAGCCAGAACTTTTGGCTAGAACCTGTGGGCACAGCAGGTAAACCCAGGAATATTCCAGAGCAGGGAGGTCTTTACCCGTGAGGGAATGGGCCAAGATTCCTCTGGTAGAACCTGGTGTTAGCAGCATGAAAGAACAGCTGAAGGTTCTACAAAGACCCGGAGACGCTCGTCATTAAGACCGGAATAAAACAGAAACTGCAGTCGTCAGGAAACGTAGAATTTTAGATTTAACCAAAACTCTTTCATATTTATTGAGCTGTTTAAACTCTTTTTGTGTGATTTTATCACAAATAGTTTGATAAGTGGTAGATTTGGGCCAATAAACCTGATATAATTGGGCTATTCTCTATTTCTTATTGGAAAAATGTGACTGAACGTGTTTATAATACGACCCAGTAGGAGCAAATATATGCTAAAGAGCAAGGGGCCGATGGTGGAGCCCTGGGGGACACCACAGGGGAAAGCGGCCCCTAACTATGGCAATTAAAATTTTTGTTTTTGTCATATTAAAGCTGTTACTAAACAGAATGATGTAACTTGAATCAATCTTATTGACTATTTTTCAATGAAATACAAAATTTCAAAAAAATACAAATATTCTTTTTTTTTTTACTGTTTAAAAGTTTTTTTTTTTTTTTTTTTTAAAGTAAGTTTGACCGAACAATATGTCAATTAATGCTTAATTAAGAATTTTTTTAAATTGAAGGGTTAAAATAAACGTAAATGTGAGTTAATAAAAATATATATTTTCAAATAAATTTTTATCGCGTGCAAACACCGTACATAATATGATTAAGTCGATTTATGTATGTTTTTCCAGCTGGACTGTATTTGTGTGTGCTCACTGAAGTTGACCTTTGTCCTCTGCAGAGATCTGAGCAACAATAGAATCGGCTTCCTGTCCGATGACTCCTTCTCCAACATGAGCCAGCTCACCACTCTGTGAGTCCGCACGCACTCACACACACACACACACACACACACACAGACACACACACACACACAATGTTGCAGCCATGATAACAGCTGATTAGCGAGCGATATTTTGAATACAGTGTCATTACATAGCTTTAGTTTTGATGATGGATCTGACATATACTTTGGTACATCGCCATGGTAACTGATCCTGCTCCTGCAGGTTCACCTTATCTGGAGCACCTACAGGTTAGGTTCGACATAAGTGTGCTTTTATAATCAAAACGCATAGATAGATAATATATCCCGCTTACTGACTGGTAACCAGGGTAACCAGAGAATCAATGTCAAAACCAGTGGTTGTAATGTTATGGCCGATGGTATTTCAGGGCTGAAGATGTGTTTCTCTCCTCTTGCAGGATTCTCAGCTACAACTCTCTACGCTGTATTCCCCCTCTGGCTCTGGGTGGTCTGCGCTCCCTGAGACTACTGTGAGCTCACACACATATACACACATACATGCCTTTAACTCTTTGTGAGGACATCATAATGCTATCAAAATATAGGTGTCCAGTCAAAGGTTGGAGCTCAAAACAGAAGACAAACGCACACACACATATATACACACATACATGTCTTTAACTCTTTGTGAGGACCTCATATGCTATCACAGTCATTGATTGGACCTCAAAACAATAGCGAGACAAACGCACACACACACACATATATACACACATACATGTCTTTAACTCTTTGTGAGGACCTCAGATGCTATCACAGTCATTGATTGGACCTCAAAACAATAGCGAGACAAATGCACACACACACACACATATATACAAACATACATGTCTTTAACTCTTTGTGAGGACCTCATATGCTATCACAGTCATTGATTGGACCTCAAAACAATAGCGAGACAAACGCACACACACACACATATACACACATACATGTCTTTAACTCTTTGTGAGGACCTCATATGCTATCACAGTCTTTGCTTGGACCTCAAAACAGAAGAGAGACAAACGCACACACACAGATATACACACATACATGTCTTTAACTCTTTGTGAGGACCTCATATGCTATCACAGTCATTGATTGGACCTCAAAACAATAGAGAGACAAACGCACACACACACACATATATACACACATACTTGTCTTTGGCTCTTTGTGAGGACCTCATGTGCCATCACAATGTTGGTGTCCAGTCAAGCATTGGTCCTCAAAACAACAGCGAAACAAACGCAAACACAAACACACACACACACACAAACCCATCCATCATTTGCTTTTGGACTTCAGCTGCCTGAGATAGGTGTCAGAGTTTTCAATCCAACACCTGGCTGTTTCCCTCTTCCAGCTCTCTCCATGGCAACGACATCTCGGAGCTGCAGCAGGGCATCTTCAGCGACGTGGCCTCCCTGTCTCACCTGTAAGAGCGCAGACATACATGTGGTACACGCACACGTACACGCATAATGACAAAATGGCGAGTGTGACGGACAGCGGGGTCAGTCCACGGCGACAGAATGAGTTCTCCGTGTGTGTGTGGATGTGTGTGTGTGTGTGTGTGTGTGGGTATGTGCCTGCGTTCGTTCGTCTGTCAGAGAGAGAGAGAGAGAAGAATCTAGAGACCACCTGCTGGATTGAATTAGCTCCAGAGGTCCATTGGATCCGGTGGGTCCATCGATCTGTTGGTGTCTCTGCCTGTACAGTATGAAGACATGATCTGAGAGTCAGTCTGAGAGTCTGCAGGGAGATGGAAGGAGGGGGAGGATGCAGGAGGGAGGGAGGAGGAGAGATGGATGGAGGGCAGGAGGCGAACCTCGGATTCAGGAGGAAGAGCATTCTCCATCCTGGTCGTGAACGGTGAACCAAGTTTGCCCATCTGTTCTACGTGTGTTTTGATGATTTGGAGAGGGCCTATGACCAAATCATAGGCCCAACCGGGTCGCCCTGTGGGGCTACAAGAACATGGGGTCCCAGGACCACCACTATTTAACTCAAAGGAGACTTGTGTCCACCTCGTCAGCAGGAAATCAGTTTAGCTGAGATTCCTCCTGACTGTCTCTGCATCCCTTTAGCAGCTGGTCAGCACAGCCAGACGGTCCACAAAGTTCTGGAGCCCCTCGTTATTAAGACTGGAGTCACTCAGAGACCCACAATCCCTCTCCTCTGTCTCTGCTCACTCTGGTCCTCCTCTGGTCTGCCTCAGGGCGATAGGAGCCAACCCCCTCTACTGCGACTGCCGTCTCCTCTGGCTGTCCGACTGGGTCAAAAGCGGCTACAAGGAGCCCGGCATCGCCCGCTGCGCCGGACCCCGCGGCATGGAGGGGAAGCTGCTGCTCACTACACCGGCCGACAAGTTCCAGTGTCACGGTAACGAGACTCTCCCACGCCTACAGCGCTAAAGCTTCAGCAGGAGGGTCAGGGGTTGCGTTCCTTTTCTGATTCCACCCTCAGTAACAGTGTTTCACTCGGTTTGTAACTTTCTTCCTTGGAATGACCCGAAAAACGCCTCTAACACTTTCTGACAAAAATCATCATCATCATCATCATCATCATCATCAACAGTTGATCACTGATTCAAGATCTGTGTTGGGGGGGCTAAGATGGAAGAACCTTGATTGTAGGTTATTGAGAAACACGATTCATTCTAGATTATTGATGACTGATTATAGATTAGGGAATAACAATAATCTACATCAGTAATCTATAATCAATCATTTATTATCCATACAATATCATCTATAATCAATAATCAATACATCGATCATCTATAATCATTTATAAAAGGAGACGAGCCGGAAGAAGTTGCTAATAATCTACTACTATTAATCTATAGTCAGTAATCTATAATCAATAATCTATATACCAGCAATTTATAACCTGTAATCAACCGTCTATAATAATGTATATCAATAATCCACTATCATTTATGGATACCCAGGTATCTATAATCAGTAATCAATCATTTATAATCCTTGCGATATCATCCATAATCAATAATCTATAAATCGACGATCTAAAGTTTATAGTATATAATGAATAATGTTTATCGATCATCTACTGTAAGTTATCTATATCCAGAAATCTATAATCAACAATCTATAATTATCATTTGGAATCAACATCATCCATAATCAGAAATCTATAAATCAATAATCTGCGATCAGTAATCTATAATCGATTATCTATGTTCATGAAAGACTCCGTCCAAAGGAATACTGTGGACATATCTTCACATTTGAGGATTTCAATCAGGGGGATTGCTTGTGCAACGCAGGGGATTGGGGACTTTCTGGCGGATGTTCCCTTGCTGTCGGGGACGACAGCGTCGTTCCAGTTTTTCTTCGTACTTTTGAGACGGAACGTGACTTATTTTTGAAATGTTACGTAGCTACACGAGACAAAACCGTTTAAATATGGGAGTTAAAGGACGTGCTCATCGCAGTGGTCTCTGGATGTCAAGGTAATGCTGGAGGTCAGGGTAATTATGGATGTCAGCGTAATGCTGGATGTCAAGGTAATGCTGAAGGTCAGGGTAATTATGGAGGTCAGGATAATTACGGCGGTCAAGGTAATACTGGAGGCCAAGGTAATGCTGGAAGTCAGGGTAATTATGGAGGTCAGGATAATTTTGGAGGTCAAGGTAATACTGGAGGCCAAGGTAGTGCTGGAGGCCAAGGTAATGCTGGAGGTCAGGATAATTATGGAGGTCAAGGTAATACTAGAGGCCAAAGTAATGCGGGAGGCAAAGGTAATGCTGGAGGTCAAGGTAATGCTGGACATCAGGGCAATACTGGAGGCCAAGTTAATTCTGGATGTCACGGTAATGATGGAGGCCAAGGTTATGCTGGAGGTCAGGGTAATTCTGGATGTCAAGGTAATGCTGGAGGCCACGGTAATACTGGAGGCCAAGGTAATACTGGAGGCCGAGGTAATACCATCCAGAACGATTAACTCCACAAATACCAGAAGAACTATCGTATCTTCTTGAATCACCAGACGGGAAGTATTATGAAGCTCCTCAAAATGTGATTACATGTCTCTGGTCCACGACTGCACCCTATTTGAATTATTTGATTCTGTCCTTTAATTTGTGGTAAAAAAAGAAAAAAAAAACATTCAAGAGAAAAAAAAACACCCACAGACTCCTGACGGACGAGATTAGATACGAGGAAGCTTTTTTTCTTCCTGGTGACCTTCATCGGCTGCTTTCACTCCTACACACCTGCCACAGCCTGGAGACGCCGTCGGTACCTGAAGGACAGATTTACCCTCGGAAACATTCTGGTGGAATATTTCTGCAGACACGAACCTGTGAAACTGTGGCTTCATTCCTGCGAGGCACAGACAGGAAGCTGACCCGATGTTTCTGTCCGTATCAGAACTCTGGACATAATTGACTCTCAGACGAAACATTGTTGGAGCTTCCAACTAACTTTATCATAAAAACAACCCGACTAAATACGAAATACAGGTTTTACGTGACAGATAGAATCATTAGAGGTCCTTTAATACCAGCTGGTTTTGCGTGTTGAAGCTCCGCCCCCCTCAGAAGCTCTATCCGTTACTGTATTAAGAACTGGTTCCAGCTGGACTGGACCCAGTCCTGATCACTACCAGCCCTATCCAACAACAGCACCTCAGTGGACCATCTTCAGAGGCAGGAAGTCGGCTCATAGGTCTCACCAGTAGAACACTATGCCGAAATCAACAGAAATTCCAGGAGGTGATTGGAATCCATCAATCTTTGAGGGGTTCTTAGGTTCTGGGACTCCACAGAACCACAGTGAGACACATTATCGGAGAAGACTTGGGACAATTGTAAACCTCCACAGTGGTGGACCACCTTCCAAAGTACCTCCAGGTCACGGACGATCCGAAGAAAACATCCAAGAACCTACAGACCTCTCTCACCTCAATAAAGGTCAGAGGTCATGACTCCACTAGAGTGGTGAGGAGAAAGCCACTGCTGACCCGGAAGAACATTAAGGCTGGTCTTAATTTACCCACAACACACCTTGATGACCCTCAGAGCTTCTGGGAGAAACTTCTCTGGACGGATGAGTGGAAATGTGGACTGTTTGAAGACAGGGGTCCGGTTCCATCTGGTGGAAACCAAACACAGCGTTCCACTAGAAGAATGTCAGACCTACGGTCCAACATGGAGGAAGAAATGAAATGTCGTGGAGATGATCTGCTGGACCAGGACGACTCGCCATCACGGAGGGAAACATGGATTCTGATCTCTAGCAGAACTTTCTGAAGGAGAATGTCAGGCCATCAGTCAGAAAGTCCACCTCTGAATGTCTCCTAGTCAGAGTCTGGACCTGAACCCCGTTGAGATGCTGTGTGAGACCTGAGAAGATCCGTTCCGTGTGTGACGAGGAGACAGATGATGACGAAGACTTCTTCACAACCATTTTCAAGTTGCTGCAGTGTTCTGGTGTTTATAGCAGCTGAGATAAGCGCCCGTCTCTCATTAATCAACCTTCAGCACCAGACCTCCCAGCGTCTCCTCGCAACATTTGTTGTTAGCGGCTTTTTTTTCTTTCTTCTCCAAACTTCTTTTGTAAAATTGTTCATTTGACTTCACAACTTTAATTAAACGCGGATTAATTGAGCTTCTTCATCAACACAGTGAGGGTCCTCAGGCGGCTCATCGACGCTGTACAGTGACACCTCCAGCGCCGTGAAAAAGTATCGGATCCCCCTCCTGGTTCCTTCTATTTTCTGCGGTTCGTATCTTCAGACAAAATATAACATGAAACTAACTTGAGTTAACTCACAAAAGAAGTTCTGAAAGGGAATTTTATGGGTCGAACAAAAATAAGCGTTTCCTCAATTATTTCTCATTTTTAATTAATTTCACTCAACCGGGTCACTGACTAGAACCGATGCTTTCAAATGATAACAGAAGCTATCAGTGTTGTTAAACTCTTCTTCTTCTTCTTCTTCTTCTTCTTCATGGCTTTTTGGACTATTATTATTCTCTCTCTTATTCTAACACGCCCTCTGTCTGTCTGCGTGGTATCAGGTCCGGTTGAAGCATCCATTCAGGCCAAATGCAACCCGTGTGTTTCCTCTCCCTGCCAGAACCAGGGCGTCTGCAAAGCCGAGCACACAGAACTCTACCACTGCTCCTGCAGGCCCGGATTCACGGTACGCAGGCATGGTCACGTGACCCAGTTAGAAGGGGTTGATGTCGGCACACCAGTGAGATCTTATTCAATGATCCATTTATGAACCCACAGGATTTTGATGTTCTTGGAGTGAGCTGGGGGGTTCGTCCCAACATCTGTCCCGGCTAATCCCGTCAGGCCGACTGGATGTTTGGTGTCGGGTCTGTGTTGTTTATTGTGTGCCTTTGATTTCAGGGTAAACACTGCGAGACTCCGGTGGATGCTTGCGTTAGCAACCCCTGCACCAACGGAGGCGTCTGCCTCAGCGACGAACAGACCAGAGGGTTCAGGTGAGAACCCGACCCAGCCGTCGTCTGCTCGCGTTCTGATTAAGTCATCTGAGGTTCCGGGTCCAAGGGGGAGATAAGCCGTGAACCTCAACTGATTAGCGGTTTTCTATTAAGTGCTCTTATTTTGAAGGAGGGGAGAAAATAAAGTACGAGCTGTCCTCCTCGTGTTACACTGCATCACCTGCGTGTTTTGTTATTTTGTAGTTTCAAAGTAAAAGCGCGTGTAAGGTACCTTCGGCTAAACACAAACAAAAAAAGAAACAGATCCAAATCCATTATCGCCGTTTTAAGCTCTACAGGGCTAACTGCTAAAAAGCTAACTGCTAAAGCTGGTAAAGTTAAGTTTATTTTGACAAGGCGTAGATAAAATATATTTATTTTGTTACATTTTAAACTAGTTCTCAATGAATCAATCTCTCCTTTACCACCGGTACGTGACTCTAGCACCTCACAGTGGTAGAGAACTGAAGAGGAAATGTGTTAAAGTATTATTGGACCGATGAGAAGTCAATATTGTATTCTGGTTTTTGATTGGTTAAGGAGGACATCATTTCCTGTCTTTTGGCCAAAGTGAAATCTGCATGAAAAAATTTTTTTTTAAATACAGTTAATTCATCTAGTAGATCCCGCCTCCAGAGGAGGATGGTATTTTTACCTTGTAGCACTTTGGAGTTGATCTAAATGTAAAGTGCGTTATAAATTAAACGTATTATTATTATTATTATTATTATGGTAAAGTCTGTCCTCCTCTGCTCTCCACTTCGCACAGACTGCCTTTCACCTTCTGCCCTGTAGGGCAGTTTGACTCGGGCAGGTGAAAAAAAACCCCACATAAGTAAAGAGTGTAAAATATAGGTGTCAACGATGTGTTCAAGATCAGAAACCGATTTTAATTATTTGATTTTTGCGAATTATTTGATTTTTGCAAAAAAAAATGTTCAAGTACACTTTACGCTGTTAGTAAACTAATATTAACGCGACAGTTTACGTTCAAGTGCATCAATCAACAAAACTTTATCTATACAAAACATTTCAAAAGAATAAAATGTTAGATATGAGCTAATAAGCTACATTGGTCTATAGCCGTAAGTATTAGCATAGGTGTCCAACTATAAACATGTTTAAGTCTGTCTTCATTCAGCAGCTGTTATACATTACCTCTGCTTGTTGTCTTTCCTGTAGCTGTGCGTGTTCGTTCGGTTTCCACGGTACCTTCTGCGAGGTGAACGTGGACGACTGCCAGGATCACGGTTGTGAGAACGGCGCCACCTGTGTGGACGGAGTGGGAAACTACACCTGTTTGTGTCCCCCAATCTACACAGGTGAGAAACCAGCCGCGACTTTATCTCCTTCACTGTGCTGTGAACCAAGAAGGTTCTCTTGCACCACCTGGTCGAGGTAAAGGAGGCTCCGCCCCTTTAGAGGGTAAATTCCAAAAACTAAAAAACTGCATTAAAGACTGTTTCCTGTTGGACTAGACCCACAGACCTGATAACTACCAGTCCTGATCAATGTCATCATCACTTCAGTAGACCGTCCACAAAATCAGGAACTTGAGTCGTAGGTCCCACCAGTAGGGTTAGGTGGAACATCTGGACGTGAAGATCAGGGGTGTGAATACTTTCTCACTCTCCTCTCATCATCAGGTCTTTTATGTGAGGAAAAGGAGAGTGTGTGTTCTCCGGGGAGGAACCCCTGTCAGCATCAGTCCACCTGCATCAGCACTTCTTCTGGGCCCAGGTGAGGACACACACACACACACATACACACACACACACACACACACACACAGAGGTTCAGATCCCGACGTGTCGACACCCTGAAACCGTGTGTGTGTTCCAGATGTGTGTGTATTCCCGGCTGGGTGGGGCCAGACTGCAGCATAGACTACAATGAGTGCATCGACCATCGCTGTCAGAACCGAGCTCAGTGTGTGGACCATCTGGACGGATACAGCTGCCAGTGTCTGCAGGGATACAGGTACTAGGAACACCGGGAACTCTGGGAGAACAAGGAAGATGATGGGGCGGTGGGTGTTATCAATGTTGGAGGGGGTGAGTTGTTTCAGTGGCTTGAATGTCCTAAATTTATGGATACATCATCAGTTAAAAGCCTCTGGATCAACTGGTGTTTCGGTCTTTTACTAAAAGACAACGTCCCCTGGGGTGGACCCTCCAGGGTGATCCGGTCCCGGATTCTATCCCATAGCCAGTTTGGTTTAATCTTAATGCTAAGAAGCTGTGTTTTGTTGTATTACGCTACTATTACTGTGTTATTACACTTTTATTATTTCACTTTTTGGTTGCCAAAAGTTGAATAATTCTTACTTTCTCAAAAGCCACAGTTAATGCTTCCTCCAACTTTGCCCCTTTGACCTGTGGTGTCCCCCAAGGCTCCGTCTTTGGCTCCTTACTCTTTGGTATATAGTACAAGCTGTTACTGGGTAATATTAGAAACGGGAAGTCAATATTGTATTCTGGTTTTTCATTGGTTAGGGAGGACGTTCTCCCTTGGGGCATTATTTCCTGTGTTTTGGCCAATAGCAGAGTAGCATTTAAAAAAAAAGAAAAAGCGGGTTGACCCCGCCTCCAGATGGGGAAGTCTGTCCTCCTCTGCTCACCACGTCCCATAGACTTTCTCTATTTCTTTAATGAAATGCACCAGTGGAACGGCATCATGACGTTTTTTTTTTCTCTGTCGTTTTGTTTTCATTTTATGGAATCAGCAAATTATCAAAATTTACACAATGTATCAATTTCATTTTAAAAAATCGCCATAGTTTGTTTTCACATTTAATTAATCCTGACTTTGTTCGAACCATATCCTATCAGCGGGGAGTTTTGCGAGGTGGCCCTTCCTCCACCGTCACCCTGTCAGCTGGCTCAGTGCCAGAACGGCGCCCCCTGTGTGGAGACGTCCGATACCGCGGTCTGTCAGTGTATGCCGGGCTTCGAGGGTCAGAACTGTGAAAAGCTGGTCAGCGTCAACTTCATCGACAGAGATTCTTACGTTCAGCTCCAAGACATCAAAAACTGGCCTCAAGCCAACATCACGCTTCAGGTGAGGAGGATTTCACACACACACACACACACACACTCATACACACGCACACACACACACACACACACACACACACAAATACACACTCATGGCGTCTTGTTCCAGGTGTCAACTGCAGAGGACAATGGCGTCTTGCTGTATAACGGAGACAACGAGCCAATAGCGGTGGAGCTCCATGAAGGTCATGTCAGGGTCACGTATGACCCAGGGAACCAGCCCGCTACCGCCATCTACAGGTACACACACACACACACACACACACACACACACACACACACACACACTGTAAACATTGTCCATTGAAATTACAGTTCAAATCTGTCACATTGACAACAGTAAAATATTGTAATATTCAAAGCAGTTTATCTCTATTACAGTACCCCAAACTAAAAACAGTAAATACATTGTTTTTTTACAGTAACAGTATGAGGGAAAAACCCAATTCTACCGCAAAAATACAAAATTTGGTCAAAATGAACAGCAAAATACCACGACTTCACCGTAATACATCATTCAGTTACACCGTATTTAGTATTCAAATATACTGTAAGAAGCTTTACAGTATACCTGCTGTTTTTAAAACAGGTTACCGTAAATGGATTTACAGTACAGTTGTTATTTTTACAATCTGTTACTGTAAAAGCTGAAAACATAGTTCTTATTTCTCAATAGGTTAGCGTAAACAGATTTCAAGTATATCTCTTTTTCAGGGTACTTTACCCTACAGTCTAGTACAGTGTTACTGTATTTATTTTTTAATCGTGAAATTCTGTCAATAGAGTCCAAATTCATGTCATAAATGATTTAGCTCAAGAAAAAGCAACAGAGCGTGAAACTGTTGGGAGGTGAACTGTTCGGGTCTGCACGGTTCGCCTGAAGGACTCAACTCAGTGGGTAAGGGACGGCCCTAGGGTTCAGAAGGATCCCCCTGTGGAGCCCCTCCCTGGTGCTAGTTGGCCCCATAGCAAGAGAGAAGAGGAACAGTTTGTTTCGACTGGCGAAGGTTGCCTTAAAACGCCCCTCTGCCTGGCCCTGTGGTTCGAGGGCCAAAGCTCTCAATCACCAGTAGATTTATGTTCCAAACCTCACCTAAGGCCCTTCGATGGGGGGCTATAGTCGACCTTAGAGATAAGGTGAGGCGCCCGGAAATCCGGAGGTAGCTTGGGGCGGAGCCAGTCGACCTTCAGGTCTACAAGAGCCCGTTCAGGTCTGATCAGGACACCTCCCTTTGGAGGTTTTCCAGGCACATCAAACTGGGAGGAGCGACTATAGGGACTATGAGTCTCATCTGGCATGGGTACCCCTCCGGATTGCGCCAGGATGAGCTGGAGAAGGTTGCTGGGGAGAGGGATATCCTCTCACCTTCTTTGCCGACTGCCACCACGACCAGACGTGGTGAGATTACCCATCATTCTTTGCTTTCTTACATCTGAACTTCCAGCACGGAGACGGTGAACGACGGAAAGTTTCACACTGTCGAGCTGTTGACCTTCAACCGGATGGTGAACCTCTCCGTCGACGGCGGAGAACCGACAACCCTGGACGGTCAGGGTCGCGACCAGGTGGAGAGGGGCGAGGCTCCTCTGTACGTAGGAGGTAAGAGCGGTGACCAAAAACCTTCACGTACCGAGAGCTATAACTTTGACACTGATCGATTGGCGGTTGTCTCGTCAGGTATGCCTGAGGAGGTGATCCCCGCCTCGTTGGGTCTCTCCTCTCAGAACCTCAACATGTCCAGTTTCCACGGCTGCATCAGGAACCTGTACATCAACCACGAGCTCCAGGATTTCACCCACAGCCACATGAAGCCCGGGGTGGTACCGGGCTGTCAGGCCTGCCGCAAACTCTACTGTCTGCATGGCGTCTGCCAGCCTGACGGCGCTCAGGTAGGAACCAGAACCCAGCAGCTTGTCAGCGCGAACAACCGTAAACCAGAAGAACCGGGTAAAAAGCAACTTCGTTCAGCTCTTGTCCTTGTTAGGGGGTCGCCACAACAGATCGTCTCATTCTGTATATTGATTTGGCACTGTTTTCCTGAAACAACCCTCCCTTTTATCCGGGGTTGGGACCGGCACTAGATGTGGCTGGCTAGGCTGGTACCACTAAGGACCTAAGGGTCCAGACTGGATTTCTACCACGCCCTCTTTTTTTGACCTGGATTTGACCCCCATTCTCCTGGACCAAAGTCAGTGGTGTAACCCACTGAGCTAAACCAGTAGCACCGGTGTAACGCCGAAACAGTAACCTATCAGGTAACCGGTCCTGGTATGACCCGAGGAGTTCTGCCCCCTCTGATGGTTCCGGTTTGAACATCCTGTCTGCTTAAACATTGCCTCGAAGCGCCCTCCTGCAAGTGAAGGATGCCTGAGTGCTACTTCCTGTCACAGGTTTCACAAAAGCTCTTTACTCCGCGGAGAACTTGTTGATTCAGTGGGAGAAGAAGTTTGAGGGACCAAGAATAAAGGAGGGCAAAGAAGAGAAGGTCCAACGTGTTTGATGGGTGAATCGTGGTTTTTCTTTCCGCCTATGAATGAATGAAGGATGAAGGGATGGAAACATGTAAACAGTAAACATGTTGTCTTTCTAAGGGTCCCCAGTGTCTCTGCCAGCCAGGGTGGGCGGGACAACACTGTGACCAGCCAATGAAAGGAGGGCTTTCTGGAGTGGATGCCGTCACCACGGCGACCGAGGTCGATCCTTGCGAAGGCAGCAAGTGAGTCTGTCTATATTAAATGTTATTTAAATGATGAAATATGAAATGTAAATGTTCAATTTAATGACATCAGACACGTACAGATTTAAAATTTAGGATTCAGATTTAAGAGTTAACATTCAATATGTGAATCTAATTATTACATTTTTGTTCAACAATTACATTTTAATTCAACACTTTAACTTTAATTTATAACTTACATCTGATAACTAGATTTAAATTTAACATTTTTTATTTATTTATTTTATAATTATATTTAAATATATTATTCATATTTATTAGATAAATCTAACATTTGTATTTTTCATTTACATTAAAATTGGACTTTTTTTAATAATAAGATTTAAATTTAACATTTACATTTATTATTTAGATTGCAATTTAATGTTTATAGTCATATTTAAACACAGTATTCATATTTATTAGTTACATCTAGCATTTATATTTGTCACTTACATTAAAATTTGACTTTTTTTAATAATTAAATTTCAATTTAACATTTAGATTTATAATTTACATTTGTTTTTAATGTTTGTATTTAATGATTACATTTAAACCTATTATTCATATTTATCAGCTAAATTCAACATTTTAATGTTTATAGTCATATTTAAACACAGTATTCATATTAATTATTTAAATCTAACATTTATATTTGTCATTTACATTTAAATGTTACTTTTTTTTAATAATTAGATTCAAACTTAACATTTATATTTATTATTTAGATTGCAATTTAACGTTTCTATCAAACAAACATATTTGGTATTCATATTTATTAGTTTAATTCAACATTTATATGTAAATTTGTTTATCTGTAAATTTTTTCTTTAAAAATTGGATTCATTCAACATTTATCACTAATTCTAAGATTTATATTTGACATTTATATTCAGCCTTTTTATTCGATGTTTATATTTGTCACTAAGCAAAGTGTATTTATAAAAGTTCATGACTATTGCTGCACATGCGATTAAAAAAAAGTCTGATTTTAAAAACTGTTTTTAAAGAACGTTAAAGTGATTAAAGGTGTTTTATATAAAGAAGAAACTTCCGATCTTGCGTTTTTGTGCGATCTGTTTTGATGAAGGTGTTTGAGGGGTGCATGCGTGGCGTTGGACCCGAAGTCGTACCGCTGCGAGTGTGAGCACGGATACGGCGGTGCGCTGTGTAACCTGCGGGGGGAGCCGGTGAGCTGGTGCCGGGGAGTGCAGTGTTTGCACGGTCGTTGCGAGCGGACGGAGGACGGCGAGCGCTGCGTCTGTGAGCGGGGATTCACCGGGGAGACCTGCGACATCGGTGAGGATGGACAGAATCATGACAGTCGTGAAAATTAAAGGGACAATTCACCCCAAACAAAAAAAAACTAATTTAGAATTTTAACGCAATTCTTACGTAGCGCTGCTACGTCTAAGTAAAAAGTTAGACATATTCTAAATGAAGTGAAGAAGCGAGTGGAGGCAGGGTGGAGAGGTTGTAGAGGAGTGTGAGGAGTTATCTGTGACAGAAGAGCATTCATTTGATTATTTATTGATACGTTTATTTATAGATATATTTATTGTTAATACATAACCAGTCACGTATACTTACATCGTCTTAGTTAAATATCTATATTGATTTTTTGCTTTTATTTATTTATTTATTTATTTACTCATTTTGTGGGCGGAGACAATCTTATTTCTGCTCTATCGTGGTGAAACTCTATAAAATCCGGACCGAACTTTCATTTTTTTTGGGCGAACTGCTCCTTTAAGTCTTCAAACCACCTCTTCCTCGCAAAGCAGCACTGACCTTTAACCTCTGTGTCCTGTTGGCGCCCACAGAGTCCCCTTGCGGCAGCGACCTGGTGAGGGACTACCACCGCCTGCAGCAAGGCTCCGCCCTCTGCCAGACCTCCAAAACCTTCTCCTGGGTGGAGTGTCGGGGTCGGTGCCAGGCGGGAATCCCGCCAAGCGCCGCCGCCGCCGCCGTCTCCTGCTGCGCCCCTCTGAGGATGCGGCGCCGGCGCCTCACCTTCGAGTGTGATGACGGGACCTCTTTGACGCAGGATGTGGAGAAGCCGGTGGAATGCGGCTGCAAGGAGTGTGTGTAGTGGCCCACGCCGCGCACACACACACACAAACGCAAACTGTAGCAACGCCATCACCGACAAAAACAGACATCCGGTCCGGTCCGAGCGCACAGACGCAGTTTTTTGTAACATAAGACGGTTCTTCCCTCTCAAGGAGTCCACCTTCATCGCCCTCTTCCTCCTCCTCCTCGCCCCGCAGCAGGAGAACCTTTTCTGAAAATCTCCTGGAGGTTGCCGGACGACACGCCGCCGCGATTCCTGTTGAGGGGAGGGACGGAAAAAAAACGAGGTCACGGCCCCCTCGGCTGTTTCTCCACGGCGGGATGGAGGCGGGTTCAAGTTCGGGTTCAAGTTCAAGTTTGAGTTAAAGCAGCTTGTGCAACAAAACACAGATAAACGACACAAGATACACTGTAAAAAAATAAGTCCATATGATTTACAGTAAAATACCAGCGGACGTGGTAACCAGACTTTTACCGTAAAAACAGGAAAAATTTCCACCACGTACGAGACATTACGCTAAATTACACTGTAAAACTCTTTACAAGGACATTCATTAAAATTAGATTAGAAACACATTACCGTGAATTTAACAGTATTTTTACAAATATATACCGTATTTCTGTTACAGTGGAAATGAAGGGATGTTCCTACTTAATAGTTAATAATTGTTTTTAACTGTAAATTTTAGTGTACATATCAGCAAAATCTGTTATTTAGACCGACTTTAACGGTAATTACTTGCTAATGACATTATGGTATCGTTCTGTTGCTCGATCTTTTACCGTTTTTTTTCTATTTTACCATCTTTTACTGCTTTGACATCGTTACATTGTAACGATGTTACACTGATAATCTGGTTATGGGTTCATTATCTATTCATCACGTTACATTTCATCATTTAAGTATCGGGTTGAATTTACAGTAATTGACTGTAATGTCCTGGTAAACAGTTTTTATCAGTAAATTTTTTCGTGTTTTTTTTTTTTACAGTAAATTATGGCATTACAAGGATTTTTCTTTTTTCCAAATAGGAGGAAATGTAGAAGAGAGATGATATTAATATTCACAGGATAGGAATGTGAGATAAATGACAAAGTAACGATCGTGAAAAAAGGATTTAAAGACAAGAGCGGCCTAAAGAAGAGAAGGACAGTTAAAAAAAAAAAGAAAAAGATTTACGTGGCGTTTGAAGCGACGGTTTGCCGAGGGAACAGATGAATGGATGTTTTAACGCAGAGGTGTGAAAAATACACAAAT
Organism: Lophius piscatorius; assembly: GCA_009660295.1. Lineage (NCBI taxonomy): Eukaryota > Metazoa > Chordata > Actinopteri > Lophiiformes > Lophiidae > Lophius > Lophius piscatorius. Next base: position 29,145 of record VRLP01002917.1, read on the forward strand.
CTAAGCAGGTGCGGCAGAATTTAAGTGCTGATCTTAGAAAAACCAGCGAGGGGAGAAGCCCACTTCCTGTCCGACGCTCCTCTGAGGGAACATCCAGGAAACGTCGCCTCTGATATCTGTGTAGAAAAAACAACGTGGGACTGCGATGAAAACCGGAGGTGGTTTAAAAATGCCTGTCAAATGAAAGATGGACGATTCATTTTTATTTGATTCTATAAACCTCAACATCTAAGAGGTATTTTCTGTTTACTATGTCGCATTTTTGTTCGTTTGAGGTGAAGAAAATGGACTTTTGGTACTTTTTGAATAAAAAAAAGGGACATTTTTGTTATTTGAAAGCACGAAAAGAGCAATTTTTGCAGCTTTTGGTCAAAAAAAGTTGCAAAACTTAAATTCTTGTTACATCCCGCCCCCAAAAAACAACAACCAATCACTCTGAAGGCTTGTCAATCACTCCCATGTCAATCAGTTGACGGTTGCGAACGATGAAATGATCATCCCAATTTAAAAATATATTATTTTATCACCTCCACTTTTATCATTTAATGTTTCTTCCTTCCTCGTGTGAATTGAGTTTAAACAGAACTTCATTCTAAGCATACACCAATCGGCCATAACATTAAAACCACCTACTTAATAGAGTGTAGGTTCCTTGTCAACGACGGCCTATGATCCTTAAAACACCTTTTCTTGGGTTCTCATCGATGCCGACTAGGAACAGCTGCTCTTCTGGAAATGTTCTGACCAGGTTCTGTCGACATAACAATTTGGTCACTCGTATTCCTCACGCTTGACCATTTTTTCCCTGCTTCCAACAGGAAACAATATCCCGCCTCATGGTATCAATCTTATTCACTTCTTCCCGTCACTGGTTATAATGTTATGGCTGATTGTACCTAAATCTCTGTGAGGGTCCGTCTGGGTTTTACGGTATAGTATTAGTACTTTCACACAAGTAACAGATCTGAGTACTCCATCCATTGCTGCTAACCACTGCTAGCTGTAAACGTAATACGTTCTCAATATTACTCACTTTTTACGCAAATGTCAGAATTCACCTCTGTTGCTACCTGTAACTGTCATGAGGCGCCGTGCGGAACTTTTGAGCTCCCGTACCTCCTTTCTTTTTTTTTTGTTGGCGTTAGCAGCAGACTGCTACTAGCTGCTTACGTCGTCCTAGCGTCACACTCCTGTCCCATCGATGGTCCCATTCGCCTCTGTTACCACCTCTGCCATCATCTCAGATAGCTTAACCTCGTATTTTCTGAGAGCTGCGCTGCTTTATTTCATTTTAAAGGTACAAAAAAAATTTACCAGTGTTCAAAGGTCCAGAACCCTGCTGGGATACAACTGCAGCGACAAAGCATCGGTACCATTTTAGGTCCATTCCTGTTCCTTGATGTCCTCGGCGTATATAAAAGAAGCAGTTTGGTCCCAATTAAATGATGCATTTAATTGCAAAAAACCTTGAAAAGTTAGCACAGGCGGGAACTAGCAGAACCGCTTTTAACCTATTAATCTAACAGCAAAGGGATTTTCAGGAAAGATTGCTTTATGTGGACCAGAACTTGACCCTTTGGAAACTTCTGTTGAGTTGACTGCTGCTAGCTGCTACTACAGCTTATTGATGCTAGCTACTGCTAGCTGCTGCTGGCTGCTGCCGGCTAGCTGCTAGCTGCTGCCACTCATTCCCCGGTCCTGCCACCTTTCTGACTTCCTGCGGTTCTCCGGAACCACTCAAACGCCCCATCATAACACAGTTTTTATAGCGTTTATAGGTAACGGGGGCGTGGGCTGAAGGTAGAAATATTTTAAGCAGCTAGTAGTGCTACTGTTTAACGTATGACTGTGAAAGTTGAATGCTGGAAAACCAAAACCGAAGAGCCGAAAAGCACCAAAACACTGCGTACAGCCGAGAGGAATCTTTAATTTTACACTTTTGAACCGTTTTTCGTACACAGATGTTGATTCTAGCTGCTATAAATGATAGAATGAGGTGTTGAAAAACAGTCGCAGCTCGGTTAGAGTCCTCACAAGTATACGGGAGAGTGTTTGTCATTTAAAGATCGTAACGAGGCGAATTATCGCATTACCATGCGGCGTTGGTTTAAATAAAAAGAAAAAACTCCTTCTCCGAATTTTCAGAAGAGCCTTTGAACGCATCGTAGAAAAAAATGCCCCGCGGGAGAAGTAGCTTTAATATCCGGTGACGTGTTATTTATTTAGATGTGAAACTAAAAACGCAGCGTCCTAATATTCATTTTTAACATGTTGGTATTTGTGTTGTTTGAGTTTGAAGGTCCAGTTTTAGCTTCATAAAAATGATTATTATAATTCTAACTGTGATGTTAACAGCCTAACAGATTGTAATATATATATATATACATATATATATATATACATACATATATATGTATATATATGTGTATCTATACATATATATATATATATATTCTAAGCCTCTAATGCATTTGTATTTTTCTATGTCTGAAGAGGATGTTGTCACTGTATCGTGTGTAGACTGTAGAGAAATGTTTCCCATCATGCATCAGTGGCGGGAGTTTTACACGAGTGTCATGTAGCGGTCGTCCGGCGGCGACCAGAGCTTCTCTTTTCCTATTTATTGAAATAAAGAGCTGTTCCTCCTCCTTTGTTGTTCTTTGCCTTCTTCCCCCGCCAGCCTTGACAACCGCTCCGCTTCCCTTGTCGTTGTTGCTCTGACCTTTGACCTCATTGTTTCGTGGCTGTCTCGCGCCCAGCCTGAGTCGATGGGCGATGGCAGGTCCGAGGGAGAGGGATGGAAAAATGAGGGAGTCGGAGACGAGGTGAGGCAGGATGGACGGCGAGTAAAGAGGGGCGTACCCCCCCGCCCCCCACCCCTCTGCAAGGGGAGTAAGGGGCAGGGTGTGGGGTGGGGGGGGGGGGGCACATGCCTGAGATGGAAGCCGTTTAATGAAACAGTGATTTATGCGTCCCCTCGTAACCATAAAACATAATATATACCCCCATCGGCTTTGAGGGTCCCTCCTCCCCCAACACACACACCCTTCCCGTCTGGTGCGGCATCTCCTCCGCCTTCACCTCTGCTGCCGGCCTCACACCCCCGCCGTCAACCTTTCTACATCACCATCTTTACCTCTCCCCCCCCCTCCTCCATATCTGTCTATAACGGAGGTTAAAATCATGGCACACACACACACACACATCCACACACACACACACACACATCTTCTCACGCCGTCGAGCACAAAGGACAAGAAGACACACCGAAAAAATATGACTGTCAGCCACTGGAACGCAGACGGTCGATCGTGACAGCAAAATAAAACAACGTTGGATTTCTGATCTCGGCGTCCAGTTAGCAAAGAAAAAATAAAAGGTAATTCATCAAATCCGAAAAACACAGCATAAATACCACATTTAATTTATTCAATTCAGTTACATCCACAGAAATAAGAGACTGTGTGAGAAAACTGTTATTAAAAACGACAAAAAAATAGCAAAATTTCTCGCCTCGCCTGATTTTGTTTTAGGATGAAAGGCTCCAACGTCGTTATTTTACAGAAACGCCATGAAAACTAAATAATCAGTGAATTGACTTTTGATAGAAACACAACCACAAAAGTTCATGTTCTTCTACACAGTTTTTTCGTGGGATGGCACCAGGAGGACTTTCCATTTGGACCACCAAAAATAGGGATTTTTGCCTGCAAATACCGCCTACGTCCACTGGAGGGAGCAACGCTGCAATGTTTAGCTGTGACATCAACAAATATTCATATTAAAAACTAGTATTGTGCACTATAATACGACTGTAAAAACTCTGATGAACCAATTATCTTTACCTCGTTGAACGGCAACGTTTCCGTCGGTTCAGTGAGACGGGCTCGGTTCGGATGACCTCTGACCCTTTATGTGCGGTGATTGACGGCCAGAGGACCAACTAAAGACTCTTACAGTTCAGTGTTTAGAGATTAGAGCATGTTGTGATGTGTGACATCACCAGAGGGCGGCGTGTTTAAAGACAGGGCTGTATGGAAACAAGCTGAGATGGAGAAACCAGACGACTGTCCAATCAGGAACCAGGGATTTATGCTCCCCCGAAATAACAAAAATAATTTTAAATAATAATAATTCAAAAAATTTATAATAATACGTACAAGCAAACAAACTGAAAATTAATTGAATTAATTAATTTATAAATAACATTTAAATAAAAAAAATAAATAAATAAAAATAAAAGAATGAAAGAATCTATAAAAGAAATAAAAAAACTAATTTAATTTAGAGAAAAAATCAACTGAGTAAGGCGACATTTAAAAATACAAATAAATACAAAAAATAAATATCAATATTATACAAACAAATAGGATAAAAAAAAATTATGTATTCATATTTGGAAATAAATCAACGGAAGCAATTTTCTAAATAAAACGATGGAAAAATAGATTAAATTCAAAGGATAGCGATATTAAGTGAGTAAATAATGTACAATAAATAACAAATAATGAAAAAATATATTAAAGTGAATAGAGTATTGAATAAAAACATGAATAAAATTAAACAAATACAGTAAAAATAAGCCAGTAAATAAATCAATTGAATTAATTCAAACGTATGAATAATCACATCTTATCAAATCTAAAAAAGAAGAAACGTCAATGCGTTTGTTTTTCTTCAATTTCATCTATCTTTCATTTCCTCTCCTCCTTTCTTTCTTTATTCGCTCCCTTCCTCCTTATGTCCAAATTTTATTCCTCTTAATTTTTTCGCCTGCTTCTTTGTCCTCCTTCAACTCATCCCCCACACTCTCTTATCACTTTTCCTCCTCCTCCTCCTCACCTTTCTTTCACTTACTCTCCTTTGTTCATCTTTCTCCTCTGTCATCCTCCTCCTCCTCCACTTTTTCCTCCCCCATTCACTCTTTCATCCTTCTCTCCTCCGGTGCTGCACGTCTTCCTCGCCGTAGAGCAGATGTCCTTTTATTGATATGATCATGCTTAGTGGTCTCCAGGTGCTCATTGGATCCACTGCATAACCTCCTGCAGCCAGCGGCCCAAAACACACACACACACACACACACACACAAACACACACACACACACACACCCCGAGGCTACTGCATCTCTTGCATCCAGTGAAGTGCGATAGAGCAGAGAAGAAGAAGAAGAAGAAGAAGAAGAAGAAGAAGAAGAAGAAGAAGAAGAAGAAGGCCCATAAAAAAAAAAAAAAGGACGGAAAAGGAAGTTGTGAGATGAATGGCAGTGGGGGGAAGAAAAAAAAAAAAGAAAGAGAAGGGGGAGGGGCTTCTGGGGCGCCGGAGGCAAACTGAATATTTCAGGCGGTGGCCAAAAGCAGGAGTCGAAAACCGGCAAGGTGACCTGGGAGGAGTTCCTGGTGGAGAAGAAAAAGACGTCTGCCGTCGGTTCGCCCACAGAACGGCGTTTTCAATTAGGCGTGACCTTGTTGAACGTTTGTTTGCTTTCAGCATCAAATTAAGTTGAGATTGTGAAGCCCCCCCCGTTTTTTCTTTTTCTTTCTTTTAGTTCCTGCCTTTATTCTTCGTTTCACGGCCACATGGCAGAAGAGCTGATGGCATCCAATCGAGCGAGGAGGCCCGTGTCTCGGCTGAGGGTCCTGAAGGCCACGGGTTGGGGGGGTTTTTGTCTTCGGTCACATTCAGGCGGAAGCAGAGGTTGAACAGAATCACATGATCTACACTGTAAAAAAAAAAGTACGATTACAGGAAAGACAACAACTATTGGAGACAGGATGGAAGGTCAGAAGTCTGTGAGGGTAAAAAAGAGAAAATGTTACTGTTAAATATATGAACCTTGGTTTTAAACGAATGCCAAAATTACCGTTATCTTTACAATTTACGGTATTTATGGTTCTGTCAACTAATACAAAGTATAAACGATTTCTCAAGTCACAAATATCATTCTTTATTATTTATCCTGTAAATATATTTGTTAAATAATGTTCGTAGGAACGTAAGAACGTATGTATGAAAAAACAGTAATTTACTGTTGTTTTATGTTGTGTACTTTCTGTAACGTAACGTGCGATGGAAACCTAAAATTACCGTAAAACACGATAACAATGTATTTTTTAATGTTATACTTTACTGTAAACTAACAACAGTTATCAGCTTTGAAATTTATATATATATATATATACACACAAATATATACAAACATATATGTATATGTATATTTAAATATATATACATATATATAAATATACATATATGTATATGTATATTTAAATATATATACATATATATAAATATACATACATATATGTATACACAAATATATACATATATACACACATGTATTGTGTTTTTGTATATATTTGTATATATATATTCTGTATATTATATGTATATCTATAAATATACATATACATATTATATATACTGTATAGATACATATATATACATATATACATACATATATGTATAGATACATATATATACTGTAGATAATTTACTGTAAACTAACAGCCTTATCATATACACACATATTTATATAAATTCCATTGTAATATATAAAGGAATATACAAGCACCTCCTAAGAACCTGTTTGCTTTTCCAACGGCGAGGAGCCGAGTCAGAGCCTCGCCATTATGTCGCCGTATAACGTCCGTACGTCACTGTCTGGTTACCCAGCAACACTCGGGACATACTCAAGCACAACAACGAAGATGGAGGAGCTCATCGTCTCAATCCAAGTTCTGCTCCTGGCTATCCGGGCCTACGTTGAGATCCAGAGCCGAAATAAATCAACGTTTAGTATAAATAAATAAAAAAACGTCATTACATCAGAGACACAAAAAATGTTTTCTTGCTAGTTCATCAGATGAAAGTCTGTTGTAAAAATGGCGGTTCAAACGTTTGCGCCGGTCTTTTCGGTAACATAAACCCCGCCCCCGAACCCTGACGTAATCGGTTGTTGGCTGTAGACCAGCACAGAGTTGGTGCTTTTCTGGCACCGGTTTCGAGAGCCAGGAGCCAGTGCTTAAGCATTCGAAAAAGCAAAGAACTGGTGCTAAAATCAGGCTCTGGCTCCTAACCCGCCCTGGAACCAAGCTGGGTGAACTAGCACCAGGTTCTTTTTGGTGGAAAAGGGGCATGAGAGGCTGTGAAGGGACCTGAGAAGATAAGTCCATGCTTACAAACCCAGAAATATGGCGGCACTAAGGCAGTACTGTGAAGAACATCAGAAGGGTTCTTAATGGGAACGTCGTGTAAAAAAGTAGGTTATGGTTCTTCATCAGCTCCTGTAAGGAGCCACCATCCTCCACGGCGAGGCTCAGACTGGTCCAGGGAGACGCCGGCATGGGGCTGGAGCTGGCCCTTAATTGAATGGAGCTGATGCGGATCCATTAATCAGTAATGGGGAACCTTGCTGGGCCGGAGCCACCGCATGGCACAGCGGGAGGGGCTTCTGATGGGGGCGCTGACATTTTCACAGCAGTCCTGGTGTGTTTGAAAACAGCAAGAGAGAGAGAGAGAGAGAGCGAGAGAGAGAGAGAGAGAGAGGAGGGAGAAATGTTTGTGCCTCCGCAGGAAAAAGGTCTGAGCTGGTAGAATATTGGATTTGAAATGTTGACGGACATGGCGGCCGCCATTAAAGAGTCGTAACAAGAGGTTTTCTTCTTCTGCACTTCTGGGCCATTTCCTCCGACCGGAGTCTGAATACAGTCGGAAAATCAATGAATGAGATTTTCTGCTTTGTGTCTGAGATAATCAGAAAATAAATCGGGATAAAAATCTAAATATGACTTCAAAGGATTTATGAGTTTCTCTCTCAGTTTCTGTGACAAATACGGTATTTGGATTTTATGCCGATGATCTGATGTAATATTATGGTTGTAGTTCTTGTATGATGTAGTGACGTGGCTCTAGTGTCTGTGATGTAATGACGTGGCTCTAGTGTCTGTGATGTAATGACATGGCTCTAGTGTCTCTGATGTAGTGTCGTGGCTCTAGTGTCTCTGATATAGTGTCGTGGCTCTAGTGTCTCTGATGTAGTGTCGTGGCTCTAGCGTCTGTGATGTAGTGTCGTGGTTCTAGTGTCTCTGTGATGTAATGACATGGCTGTAGTGTCTCTGATGTAGTGTCGTGGCTCTAGTGTCTGTGATGTATTGTCGTGACTCTAGTGTCTGTGATGTAATGACGTGGCTCTAGTGTCTGTGATGTAATGACGTGGCTCTAGTGTCTATGATGTAATGACATGGCTCTAGTGTCTCTGATACAGTGTCGTGGCTCTAGTGTCTGTGATGTAGTGTCGTGGCTCTACTGTCTCTGATGTGGTGTCGTGGCTCTAGTGTCTGTGATGTAGTGTTGTGGCTCTAGTGTCTGTGATGTAGTGTTGTGGCTCTAGTGTCTCTGTGATGTAGTGTCGTGGTTCTAGTGTCTCTGTGATGTAATGACATGGCTCTTGTGTCTCTGATGTAGTGTCGTGGCTCTAGTGTCTCTGATGTAGTGTCGTGGATCTAGTGTCTGTGATGTATTGTCGTGGCTCTAGTGTCTGTGATGTAGTGTCTTGGTTTTAGTGTCTCTGTGATGTAATGACATGGCTCTAGTGTCTGTGATGTAATGACATGGCTCTAGTGTCTGTGATATAGTGTCGTGGCTCTAGTGTCTGTGATGTAGTGTCGTGGCTCTAGTGTCTGTGATGTAATGACATGGCTCTAGTGTCTGTGATGTAATGACATGGCTCTAGTGTCTCTGATATAGTGTCGTGGCTCTAGTGTCTGTGATGTATGGACATGGCTCTAGTGTCTGTGATGTAATGACATGGCTCTAGTGTCTCTGATATAGTGTCGTGGCTCTAGTGTCTGTGATGTAGTGTCGTGGCTCTAGTGTCTCTGATGTAGTGTCGTGGCTCTAGTGTCTGTGATGTAGTGTCGTGGTTCTAGTGTCTCTGTGATGTAATGACATGGCTCTAGTGTCTGTGATGTAATGACGTGGCTCTATTACAGCAGATCTATACCAGACTGTCTCAGCCTCCGATTGGACATTTACCCTTCCTGTTTTGTCATTCCTCTTTCTCTCTCTCTCTCTCTCTCTTTCTCTCTCTCTCTCTCTAACTCAGAGTCTCTCTATCGCTGAGCCTCTGGTATGGAGGCAGAAAAAGACAAATAACTTTTCAGGCTACAGGAAGTAGGTCATCCACCTATCAAATATTTATTCCTCACGCTGTGCCTGAGGCTCCAGGAGGACGCTGTACTGTACTGTGTGTGTGTGTGTGTGTGTGTGTGTGTGTGTGTGTGTGTGTGTGTGTGTTTGAGGGATTGTGTGTGCGTTTGTATTTGTGTGTGTGGGTTCATACTCAGAGGAAAGGTGTCGGGTATTTGCATGTATCTCTTTTAAAAATAGATTGAAATTGGTTTTGACTGTGTCGTCTATAAGTTTGCAGGAATGTGTGTATTTAGTGGCGAGGGTTTTTACAGTGTAAGAGGAATTGATATAAACAAACTGTATATATCAGGATATATGATTCAATATATACAATATCAGCAACTGAAGTAAGACGCCATTGGTTTCACCTCATGTCCTAAAAAGAGACACGTCATGACATCACAGAGACACTAAAGCCACATCATGACATCACAGAGACACTAAAGCCACGTCATGACATCACAGAGACACTAAAGCAACGTTATGACATCACAGAGAAACCAAAGCCTAGTCATGACATCACAGAGACTCTCACGCCACGTCATTACATCACAGAGACAGTAAAGCCACCTCATTACATCAGAGACACTAAAGCCACGTCATTACATCACAGACACAGTAAAGCTACGTCATTAGATCAGAGACACTAACGCCACATCATGACATCACAGAGACACTAAAGCCACGTCATTACATCACAGAGGCACTAGACCAATGTTATGACATCACAGAGACACCAAAGCCTTGTCATGGCATCACAGAGACACTAGACTCACGTCATTATGTTACAGGAACTGGAGCATAAACATGTAATGACTCGGCTCTAGAGCCGAGTCATCCGAGACACTGGAGTCATATTATATCATCTGGGGGGGCACTTGTCGTATCATTGCATTAGAGGCACTACAACCATGACATTAGGGCAGAAGCACTAGAGCCTCCTCACTGAGAGATTGTTTTCACTCGTCACTGCAATCAGGGAATTCTGAGGATGAAAAGTCAAGGACTTTGCTTCTCTAGGCTGGAAGGGAAGGGTCAAAGGTCAGTGGGGGACCAGGTCCACAAATACAAATGGAAATAAATCAACACAAACGACGTTTTATTTTCACAACAAAATTTATTAGAAGAATAGTGGTTTTGAAAAGAAGGTTCTAGCATCCAGTGAATACTACCTTACACAACATTACAGCTGAAATGTGTGGCAAAAAATGGCAACTTTCTTCTTTTTTTTTTCTTTTTTTTTCTCGTTTTCTTTTTTACCAAATCGAATATAACATAACCAGTAAAATATTTTTACACATGCACACAGACAGATCTAATCAGCGTCGCCTGACGGTCAATGCAAAATGAATTCTTTAAAAACAAAAAACTGCAGGAAATCAAATCATTTTTCATTATTTTGTCAAAAACAGACAAAAACAAAAAAACAAAAACAAAAAAATTCACAGAAATTTCTTATTCATCAACCAAATTTCGGAAAGAAAAAAAAAAGTCGGATTTTTCATTCAAAACAGTGGAAATAAAATAAAATAGTGCAGTCAATCAAACTAAAAACAATTGATTTGTTGTGATCCTTAAGTGCTCATTTACACAGACATCAAGAATATAAGCCTAGAAGAATAAGTCCAACTCACGAGGTACAAAATAAGAACAGAAAACAAAAACAAAAAAAAATATTGTACATAAATAAAACTACAATATGAGAAAAATATTTTTTAAATTATACAATTTTTTTGTCAAACTGTAAACAGTAGGTATTGAAAAATGAGGTCTGTTGGGAACCTGTGTGTTTGTATGTGGTGTGTTTGTGTGTCGGCGAGAGGTACGGTCCAGCAGGGACCAAATCATGAAGGGGGGGGCGTCCTGAGCATCGGTACAGTGCCCCCCTGGGGCCGGCTGGACTGAAGGAATGAGGTATATCGTCAAACCCGAAAAACAAAATCTCCGCGTTGAAAGAGGGTCAAGCCCAGCGGGCCTTGCAAGCGGGGCGTCCAGCCACCCGTTAAGAACCGAGGTGAGATTAGGAAACTTCGGAAACTTCGGAAACCTCAGCAGGAAAGAAGTAAGACTGAAGAAGAGACAAAGTTTGCTGTTCTACCCAAACTAGAACAAACCGCCGGATTTACACTTCCTACATCGACCGAAATACCGCAAACCGTTTCCAACCAATCGGAGCGATCTACTAAAATCGCATTGTTACCAAAACCGGGACCATGAATGTGGAACGTAAGAGTTCTTATGCGGCGTTCACACGGAATTTTAACCAAACTTTGGGTTTTTTGACAGAAGTAGGAACTTTTTAAGCAAAAAACTTGCATGGCGCCGTAACGCGAGAGCCAATCATCTCTGAGACTGTAGCTGGAAGGATGTTGACGATACTCATTTGTGCTGGTTGAAAACTTCCAATATGGGTGGGAAATTTCGTGACCCGAAAGCCCTTCAGCGTACAGATTCTACAAACCAATCGGATTTCGATTAAGAATTGGAGGTGGAGCTCTTTGTAGCCGTCTCTTTCTGCCTCCAGATAACGCCAGACGTGGCGGCGCTCGTTTTCCCGACACATTTGTGACATCAAAAGAAATACAAAGCAGCAGTACTCTTCACAACGGAGAAAAAAAGCGGGAAAACCCAGGAATGATTCGTACAACGGTTGTTTCCACTTATTCACTCTGTTGTCAACTGTGACCAAAGTAAACACGTCCGCTGCCTTGGATTGGTTGTGAAGTCACATATACGTCCGATAAAAAAAACGGCGCCATGTCTGAGTTCACAACTAGAGGGCGGAATCAGACGGCTACAATAAGCTCCTCCCCCACTTCTGTATCAACTTACCCCTGACAAATGAGAGGCCTTTGCATCATGGCTTCATGCAATTTTCCCAACTTTGGTGATTTCTCTGAATAAAGTGAGTCACCCAGATTGGCTTCATGCCCATCACCAGTTTCCGACTTTTTTATTTTGTTGCACAACGCAAATCGCGTTTGGTGTGAACGCACCATAAAAGGTACAGACTCTAAGCAAAGTTCAAATTCCACTCCCGTCTCTCCAGAACAGGCCAACAAATTACCCCTTTTCCAAGGTCTTGTTGAAAAACTCCAATGTAGGGATGCACCGATACCAGTACCGATACCGGTATCTCCGATACATGGGACCGGTACAACGTCACCGCCATGTTAGGAAGGCAGAGGCAAAATTAAACTCTGCTAAAATCAGGAGAGGAAGCGTTAAAAAAATGGTATAACCAACTTTGTCGCAAAGTGCGAGAAATGTCCAGAGAGAATCTGCGTTAAGAGGCGCTAACGTAGTGTGTCGATCTTGATTATTAGTCTAAAGTACTAATGCCGCATTGTAAAAATACTCAACTACTAGCAAAGAAAGCGTACTTACGTAAAAGTCTGCAAGCATTATCAACAAAATGTACGCAGGTATTATAGTAAAAGTACTTGTTTGGGAATGAAATGTTCCTCTCCGTTGTTTACTATTATATTTAGATTTCTGTTATTTCTGTTACTGCTGTAGATGTTGGAGGACGATGTAATCCAACTACTTTATTACGCTGATTACTTAAATCTATAGGATCAACTTCGGATTTTTGACATTTCTCCGATAATCCAACCGGTCGGACAAGATACGATATCGATGCATCCCTACTATCCGTAGCGTCGGCCACGCCTTCGGCAACAACCAAAACCCTTTGCATCACACTGGAGAGCTTTCGACCAATCACAGAAGAGCAGTCGCTCCCGTTGGACTTGCTTGTTTCTTCAACGAGTTGGATATCACGCCGCCATTTCAGAACGAGGCTTCCCTAGTTTTTCCCTGAAGTGTACGAAGAACTGAAGGCAGATCTGTCACATCCCTCTGACGTGGAGCTCCTCGGGTGACGGAGAGAATAAACGTAGCACTTAAACCAGACGGATACCTGAACATGGCGTGCCGCAGCATTTGCAGCGCTCTCTGGTTTTCCAACCAACATATTTTTTTTTTCACCGTGGAGGCGTACACGCCAAATCACAGTTTTGTGCACATGTGTGAAATATTTAAGAGGTTTTTCTTGGTTTTTGCGCCGTTGTCGCGTTGGTGCTTTGTAGCCACGGATTGGCCGCGTCGATGCACGCCGCGGCGTCCGACGCAAAGTCAGAGAGAGAACAAACAAAGACTGAGAAGATCCAAACAAAGAGAGGAGGCAGCTGAAGAAGTAAAGGGGAATTTTCACGACGTCGTGAAAAATCGTGACGGTTTGGTCGAGAGATTTTGGCGGCAAATTCTTTTTCTGTTTTCATAGGAACAGCGTTAAGGTAGATGACTGCTCGGCCTCCGTGTCGATTAAGTACCTGAATAAGAGTGAGAGCAGTGTTGTCGAGGGTCCCTGAGGGTGTCTGGGTTTGTAATCAGGGTCTGTAAGGCCTCTTTCCTACAGACAACCAGGATACGTTCAGAAACGACACTGTTCCGTTGAATTACCGTAAGAGCACAGGTAGATTGACGTTCCTAAGAAAAAGCTTGGAGGATAAAAACGCGGTTGAAGAAGAACTGAGAGGGAAATCAACGACATTTTCATTTCTTACGCAGCCACGCAGATTCACACTCGTACGCAATTTTTCGTTTTTTTAAGTTACTTTACACGAGAGAAGAAGAAAAAAAAAAAATGATTGCAAAAGAGCTTTAGCCAAAAACCACCACGAAAGCCGCTGCAGTGACAAACAAACACCTAAGGTGTTCCTTGTTCTCAGGAAAGGGGATTTTTTTTTCTTAGGGGGCAAATATTTCATATTCAAAGACATCGGAATCTGTCCTGTGGACAACATTCAAATAAAAAATAATCATCATAATTAAAAAGAGCTTTTGGGTTAACCAGCCTCTTCAATTCAAAAGACCGATAAAAGGGGGGGGGGGGGGGGGGGGGGGGGGGGGGGTATGTACACCAGCATGCAAAAATATCAAGAGGGTCAACGTTCACGAAACCATCATCGCACCCGGCAAGAAGGTCCTTCTTCGCCGTCTATTGGGTTCTTCCTTCACTTTAAAACAGTCTACGTTAAAAACACACACAGCGTTCCTCCGCAGTGTTTTTAATATACAGTTCCGCCTCACCTGTGAAAAAGACAGGCGAGGGCTCATGGGTAAAGCAGTCCTATATACAACATCCCACCCCCTTGACAACCCTTTAGCACCGCCCCCAAAATGTGACTCTCATACCCAAAGCTTCTTCATAAATATACTGTCTTTACAGTGTCCAAAAAAGGCCCCCCGACCCCGCCCACCCGGCCCATTTTCACATAATCAGGCTCGAAAAGACTACAACTACACTAGATTCCTAGATCCACAACCTCTTCTGTTAACAGAAACCCCCCCCAAAAAACTCATGTTGCCCCGCCCACATGGCCCCTATGCTACATCATGGGGAAATAACAAGCAAGAGTAAGAAAACGAACACCGAAAGCAACAGACTGGGAGTGATTTCACCGAACATACTGCACTGGACCTCCGTATGGTTTCCCTGAATCATTACTGGAAAAGGCTCGCCCTCTTCCTTCACAAGATAAAAGTATATGACATTAGAGATTTGTATATACATTTGTGTTTGTGTCTGTGTGGGGCTTGTATAGGTATATAGATGTGCACATGTAGAGTATTTCTTCCTATTCTTAAATATGTATATTTAATTAGAGGTTAGTTGTGTTTGCGTTTTTTTAAATTTTTACATTCAGTTTTCAACAACGATAGATAAAAGACATATGCTAGGGGAACACGGGGGGACGCGTGTGTTCCGAGTCGTGGCCGACCTGCTTTCGGCAAAACCCGAAAAAACGTAAAAGACGGACGGATGTTTTTTTTATCTCCGTCTTTAACTGAGGAATGCAAGACGGGCTTTGCGAAAAAGGGGTTCGAGACCAATCTATACGAAGCACAAACACGAGGATGTGAAACCAAAGCGGTATAAAAGCTATGGAACCTCAGCGGCGGCTAACGCGCCGCATGGCTAAAGACGCAAAAGGGGGTAATCAAGGACAAGGAGTGTCCAGAGATGGGTGTTGGATGGACAGGTTGGGACAAAAAGTGGAGGTCGTCAAGGTTATATGGATTTATTTTCTGAGGTATTCTGTGTTGTAAGTTTTTTTTTTTTTCTTATACTTTACATTTTTGCACACCGAGGAAACACCAAGATGGAAAACATTATCAAAGACTGAAATAAAGTACTAACATTTACCGTCACTTTCCCGAACGCAGATTGGGGTCGAAGCGCTCGTTTTTGTTTGTCTTTTACTTTTTGTCTCTCACGAGCAGCTTCCCAAAAATTGTTGACATTCAGGAAAGGCAACGATCAAAGTCTTGGATCTCCAGAGGACCGACGAGGTGGAACGTTAAGTGAGCTCTGCACGAGTCTCCCCTGCCGAGAGTTATTCATATTTACAATCCTTGCGGTTTATAAAGCACTGAAAAAGTATTTGGCTGAAAATTATGTACAGAATCAGTCAAAAATAACAACGAAGGAAAAAGGCTTTCCGAAGACCCTTTGAAGCGACGATGTGTCGCGTTTGAGTTGTTCTCAAAAGACGTTCTGAATAGTTCCTGTTATGGCAGTGGGAATCTTTTTTTGCGTGGACTCTTTCCCAAAGCCAAACTTCCTGTTCTGAGAATTCTGATATCCACTCGCCGTGGGGGGGGGCCTTCTGCCGAACCCGGCTATGGAGTTAGCGCTCATGAGCCAGCATAGCTCCTTGGCTCAACTTTCAATACACCGACTGGTGTGGTTATCTGCATGTAGCGTAGGCTTCACCACCGACAGAGGATAAAATGCGAGACATCATTTCAAAGACGGCAAAAACAAGCAAAGAGAGGATCACCGCCATGCGCTGGCAAAATCAACAAAAAAAAAGCAAGCCCCTGCTCGATAGCCACATTTATTTTTACTTTTTTTGTTGTTTTTGAAATTTTTTCAAACAAATGACGCCTGAGCCCTCTACTCTCAAACATCAAAACCAGAGATCAGAAAACATCATACAACATTAACGGACACGCCTTTAAAATATCGAGTATCTTTTGTGGCGAGAGTTCGCGACATTTTCAACCGAGGTTGAAATATTAACCGTACTGAATGTACGTAGAAACCCTTGTCAATATTGCAGGAGATAACGACCAGCCTTGTTGCTGAAATAACCTCGAGCCCTGTCTCAAAATGACGGGAAAGTTCCTCATCAGAGGAGAGCTAGAGCCTCTGGGAGAAGATGACAGAAAGAGAAAGGTGGAGTGACAAGCTGGACAGGTGGCGGCGAGCTTTTATGAAAAGTCCTGATGGGAGGTGAAGGACCTGGGGCAGGAACACCTTATCTCTCGGGGGGATAAACGAGGCGCTGTCAGTCCCGCGTTGCTAACGCTCCAGTGGCCAAAGATGCTGAAACAGTTGCGGGGCGAAGGTGAACGGAAAGGGTTTATGACTTTTCATCAAAGAAAGTGACAATAAAATCCAACGTTTACAGGGCTGGTGGAACGGGCCCTACTCAGCCACCCATGGCAATGCAGCGGCGGCCCGGTCCAATCTCTACGAGCCGCACGCCTTTGAGTGACAGGACAATCAAGAGCTGATGCGTTTATGAGCGGAATAATAACGACGACGCGACGGTCTTTTGAGTCGCCCTGTGAGGCTCCGGTTTCCAAAAAAACCCACTTTGTGCTGCTAACAGAAGCGCCTGAAACCATTCCTGCAGGCACGGCCTCGTGAAAGCAAAAGAGACGGACCAGAACCAGCACATGCGTGACAAAGACGTGGAGTGGAAGGGGGAAAGGAAACGGAAGGAAGAAAAATGAAAGGGGACGTGAGAAGGGGGTACGGGAGATATTACGTGGTAAATATTTGTTCGCCAATGTTTGGTTTTGCGTAATCGTGCCTTCTGTCAAGAGCGTTTCCTGGGGATGAACCCGGACTTATCAGAAGCTTGTACACACTGCGAAGATGCGAATCGGTTCTGCTTTTCATCCCAGAGCCCCGTGGCTCGTGCAAATCCGTAGACAGCAGAGTTCAGAGCGACGGAGACCAGCTGGTTCACGTAGGTGGCTCTGAAGGGCCAGACACACATCCGCAAGGGAACAATGCTGCAAGATTGTCATGGCAACACACAAGGGCACCTTATGAAATGCACTCTATCGCCGTGCATTTTGACCACCAGAGTCCTGGCTTTTATTTTCCTTTAAAAAGCTGCACATCGGGTCTGGAATGCCGTCCCCTAAGAATCCCCCTTCCCCTCTTGTGGGTGGAGCCGCGCCGCCTGCTAATAGGAGGCAGGGGTGATATGCTGAAATTCACATTCGGTAGGGGAATAGACTGCAAGTATAAAAACCTGCTTTTTAACTATAATGTGGGGGTTTGGGAACGGCGAATATTTAGTCGCCTTTTATTCCGAGTTTAGGTTGGACTCTCCAATCAACCAGCGCAGACCCCCACGACGATCCGGCAGAAGGTCTTTCTTACAAGCGATGGGGTGACACGCGCGGTTCTTCAGGGGCTTAGGCAAGCAGTGGGAGAAAATCCACGCCTGGAAGCAGCTCGACATAATCACAGGAGGGGAGGGGGGGCCGGGAACATAGGCCAGTAAGTTTGACCCGAGTCTTTTGAGATACTCTGTGATTGCCCTCGGCTGGTTCAACTAGATTTGAACCAACGCTTCGCCGCGATTGGATTTGAGATTGTAATTAGAGACTTTAAAAAGGCACTCCTGAGTCCGCTGATTAAAACCACACATATTATTATCACGATAATATAATTTCCCTCCCGCAGCACCGTTCAACCCGATGTAGAAGAAGAGCCTGGTCCAGATCGGCGCAACTATCAACTATCGCAGAGTGCAGTTTTGAAACTTTACAAATGGCAATAGAAATATTGGATATCTCATCTTGAAAGTTGATTTGCTCAAAATTCAAGTTTTCTTTTTTTAAAGTAAAAGTCTGCAAAGGCAATTTCAGAATCTTTTTTTTTTTTTTACATAGAAACTATCTTTGGAGTGAAAGTTTCACACTGAGCCATACATTTACTCCCTATCCGCGATATATCGGTGCCAAAGCTCGTCTTCAGTAGATCATAAAGTGAAGAAGCGAAGGTGTCTGTTGTGTTTATTGCTGCACATCAGCATCATTCCAGAGGCGTGTCTGGCCTTTAAGATCCGTACTCAGCTCGGCTTTTAAAGCCGGGCAGTTACCGAGGGGGGGGGGGCTTGTCACATCTTCAGAAACGCTTTGACATTTACAATACTTGGCATCCCACTCCACGGCGAGGAGAAGCAGGTCCTTACAGATGTGTTAGCATCACTCTGACAAATATCTGGGAGGGGGTGGGGGGTGGGGGGGGGGGAGACAACAGCAAAGCATGAAACAGTAAAGAGGAGGATTCCAACTGTCTCTCCGTGAGCTGAATGTACGAGAGAGAACATCGTCGTCTTCGATATGAGGCAGGTTCTGGTTGTGGGCTGGTTCTAGAACCAGTTTGGACTTGGTTCAACAGGTTTGGCTTTCCAATGGCAAAAGAGAGTCTGGAGCAACTAGGCAACATCATGGGGCTCTAGAACCACTTCATGACATCCCAGAGGCTCTAGAACCACATCATGACATCACATGGGCTCTAGAACCAAGTCACGACATCCCAGAGGCTCTACAACCACACCATGACATCACAAAGTCTGTAGAACCAAGTCATGACCTCCCTGAAGCTCTAGAACCACATCATGACATCCCACAGGCTCTACAACCACATCATGACATCATAAAGTCTGTAGAACCAAGTCATGACATCCCTGAAGCTCTAGAACCACATCATGACACCACAGAGGCTCTAGAACCACATCATGACATCGCAGAGGCTCTAGAACCACATCATGACATCAAAGAGGCTCTAGAACCACATCATGACATCACAGAGGCTCTAGAACCACATCATGACATCACAGAGGCTCTAGATGACAGAGGTTCCTCAGTCTGATTGCTGCATCTATCTTTTGTTAGCTTCTACTGTTGTTTTTGTCTTTAAAGATCTCACAACAATTTTGGTGGACCAGCAACAATGCAAGACACCGGGAGTCTTGAAAATGTCCTCCTGAAACAGACGTCCTAAACGTGCTTTCACTGAGGGATGGAGGGAGGTCGATGGAAAATGATATTTGCATTCACACAACAACAAAAATATGAATAAAGAGAAGATGAGAGGAGCTTTTCCTTAAATCTGCGGTGGAGAAGCAGAAAATCGGCGTCTGGAACATTTTCACAGAGGCGGTGCCTGAAGCGTCTGATGGGAATCAGCCACGGCGCTGATGTTCTGCACGCTTTAGACCAAATACACCCACCTGCTTTCTAAAAGAGAAACCATTCCCTGCTTCGCAATTATACACATAACCTGCCCACACAAAGTGTGTCTACCTGATGGGGGGTGGGGGGGTTGCTATGTTGCCATGTGTGCGTTCTGCTCTTCCACGGCTGCATGTGCTCCAGAGAATACAGCATTGTATTCACAGAAAAAAACCTGGCTTCTACAGATATTTTCTTTTTTCTTTTTTTCCTATAAGAAGAAAACAAAGGAAGGATCAAAGAACAAGTACGAACGACGAGAGGAAACCGCCGTTATTTAAAATCCGCTTAAAAAAATCCTGAAACAGGCTGTACGAAAAATCCTGATTCTTCCGTGCATGTGTGTGTGTGGTTGTGTGTGTGTGCTTGTGTACATGTGTGTGTGTCAGATGTACAATCAGCTGCTTTGAGGTGGTCGGACCTGAGGTATACATGACAACCAGATATGCAGCATGATTAAAAAAGAAGGAAAGAAAGAAAGAAAGAAAGAGTCTCTCTGCAGAGAGGATCATAAACGTCACGGGTCTCGCCTGCATGGCCACGCCATCCTGACGCCCAAACGCTGCGTCTTATTAAGTGAGGTTACAGTAGGTTCTTTTTTTCTGCTTTTTTTTTTCTTCCTCCACTCAAATAGAGGAAAGTTTAAAAAAAACAAAACAACAACAACAACAACAATCTGAAAAGCATAAAGAGCAATCGATTGGCTTTACCTGAAGATGCGAAAACAGTCAAATAAATACATATATTTTCCTAAGTATATAGCTTTTTTTCAGTTTTATCATATAAAGGTACATTTTTCCTGTGTGTGTGTGTGTGTGTGTGTGTGTGTGTGAGTGTGAGATTTGGGATAGAATTTGTTTTCTTGAACAAGACAGCAGATAAAAGAAGGTTAACACGTCCACCTGTCCGTTCTCTTGAGTTCTCTGGGTTTGAGAAAAATTAAAAATCCCCCTGTCAAGTTTCAACCTGGAGTTACGTTTCACTTAAATAAAACCAAAAAAAAGACAAAAACACAAAACACCTTCTCAAAACCAGGGTGGGACCGACCTGACTTGTCGCCTCCGGGGTGAAACCAGACGACTGAACCCCCAAAACGTCCACAGGCAATCCTCCCATCCCGACCCCACCAATGGGGGTCTTTTTTTGCCCCCCCTGTTTTATGGATTGGTGCTTTTTAACATTTCGATAAGAGTTTTGTCGTTGCAAAAAATAAAACACCTGAGACAGAAAAAAAAAAGAAAAAAAAAAAGGTAGGGTGGCAAATATTGGTCAGTCAGACGATCCTCCCTCGCAAAAGAGGAAGAAGAAGACGAAACAAAGAGCAGGTCATAATGAAAGAAGAAGGAAACAGCGGAGGGTCCTGTATTTCCCAGAGTATCGGCTATCCCTTCGTCAGGCTCCCAGGTTTAAAGTAGACACAAAAGTACGAGGCACGGAGAGAGGAGTCATTATTCTGAGGGTTGAGGTATAGCACTCGGCCTCTGCCGGCCCAGTCGACATATTTTATATACTGTATATATATAAGTCTATAAATTACATCTATTACAGGTAGTTAAGTCTGCGCCATTTTTTTTCCGACTGACAAATATTGCTGCCCATCCCGTTGGCTCGATCCTGAGAGATTTACAGTACTGAAGGCTACTGTTGCACGCCGGCGTAAAAAGTGGAACTGAAGGCAAAACGGATAATAAAAAAAAAAAACTGCGGGACAGGAAACAGACAGCGGTGGTTCCTCGGGTGGTTCTGTGGGTCTGGGGTGTTTTCAGTTCTACTACATTCATGGTAGGTTGGAGACAGCAGGTGAGACTCAGGTGCAAGAAGGAGGACTTTTTGTTTTTTTCGGACAGGGGGAGCCGTTAACCACACGACTTAAAAACAAAGGGAAATTAAAAAAAACAAAAACAACAATTGATATAAATAGAGCTTGAATGGCATGCACCTCAGTAGATCGGTTCAGGCTGTGTGTGTGTGGGGGGGGGAATTTTTCAAACAGCTCAAACCTTTTAGAAAGAAATGAGTTTGTAGCGAAAGACAAAAACGCTCATTAATTCGCCCCGTCTCGGGAATTTAGTCTAAGTGCTGTTGAATTTTTTTATCCGTGCAAATCTGTGCATTAAATGCCAATTACATGATTTCTATACATAATTTGTTCTTTTCTTTGTGCACAATTCCAACGAAACAGTGACTTTGTGTCCTCCGCCAAGGAGCTCAAGGTTTCCGCCCACATTTGTCTGTATGCATAAAGTGATTTGTTGGACTTTCCTCAAACTCGGCATGGGTCCCATGTAAGGGCCGGAGCCAGGAATTTGGTTTCCCTCTGTTACATTTTTCACAATTTCACTATGTTTCAAACAACAATCCACTTTGTGAACATCCAGGGATAATGACCAGACAATGGCCTTGATGTCTTTTAAGGCAATTGAAATTGATGTCTTTGTTGTATATGTCCTCGGGATTTCCTTGTGTCATGTGCAATTGATTGAAATTCCTTTTGTGAAAATTGACCTTGATGTCTCTGCCATTGACTTTGATGGCTTTATGACTTTAATTTCTATGTGACACGAAAGCCACGATGTCAATTTAGACATCAATGTCTTAATTTCCCTAATGTGGATAAATTAACACATTGACGTCCCTTGTGTCGCATGAGCAGTGATGTATTTATAATATTCGGCCATGATGTCTTACTGACATGTGGCTTTGATGTCTTTATGGCCATTGACTTTAAGATATTTTGACAAGGAAGTATTTGATGTCTTTGAAATTCAAACTTGATGTCTTGGCAACGTACAACTTTGATGTCTTTGTGGCCTTTGATGTTGACATCTTTTGACTATGATTTCTTTGATGTCTTTGAAATTCAAACTCGATCTCTGTTAGTTAGGAAGTTGATGCCTTGGCAACATGTGACTTTGATGTCTTTCTGGGCCTTGGCGTTGACTTCTTTTGACTATGATGTCCTTGAAATTCAAACTTGAGGTCTTTGTTACTTACGAAGTTGATGCCTTGGCAACATGTGACTTTGATGTCTTTCTGGCTCTTGACTTTGACATCTTTTGACGATGATGTCTTTGAAATTCAAACTTGAGATCCTTGTTAGATAGGAACTTGATGTCCTGGGGACATGTGACTTGGATGTCTTTGTAAGTGATGGCTTTATGTCCTTGTTGAGACATATGACCTTGTTGCCTTTGAGACCTATGGCTTTGATGTCCTGTGAAGTGTGGCTTTGATGTTTTTTAGCAAGTGAAGAGGGGGGAACTGAGCTACCTTGGCGGAGGTTTGCACTCATCTAATTCCGTTTTTTACGGGGACCGGGGACAGTCACGTTCAGTTGGATTGTGTCCATTGTGGCCTTTTATGTTCATAAGAAGTGCTTTAATGTTTTAACAGTCGGGCTTTGATCCAGCTTTAACTATCGGATCAAAGCATTGTCCTTCGCTGCGGTCAAACTTGACAAGCACAACCTTTTACACACTTCAAATGCTCAGCATTGAAAAGTGTTTGACGCATTTCATGCATGAAGACCCCCCCATGTACCAATTATCCGCGGGGGGAGTTTAAAATCTTCTCCCATTGGCCAGGAGGACCTGTCAATCAAGACGAGTTAGGTTTAAGGTGGGTATCCAATAACCACATAAGGGAAAACCAAGATTGTACGCAGTGTAAACGACTTCATTTATAATTAGATTATAATTAACTAGTAAGTTAAAGTGAGTTTAAGTTTCTCAGGCGAAAGATTAACTAGAATATTCAGTCGGCGAAATCAGCCTCTTAAAAAAAAGGAAAAAAAAGTGGGTGCATGCCATTTTTAAGAAAATAATCAAACAAACAAAAAATCAAATAAATAAAAGTATAATACATTTCAAAGAAGAGTGAATAATCATCATTTCATCTGAACAGAGAGGTACAAATTCTCATGTTATGAATCTCACAAACTGGGTGAGCACCAGGCAGTGTCAGGAGCGATGAGCAACATTTACCACGGAGTCCAAAAACAAAACACACAAAAACATGAAACGCGCCGCGATGGCGTTTTCCAACCGGTGCTTCGGCGGCGAGAGAGGAAGGGGCAACAACGAGACGACACCACACAAACAAAACTCGTTTCAAGTTTTCTCGTTTTGTTTTTGACATTGGAGGTAATCGAGCAGGGGGGGGGGGGAAAAAGAAGAAAAAAAAAAAGAAGTAGTTTGGGTCCAAGCTGCAGCTTTCTGAAAGTCGTCACACTCTAAAGCTTTTTTTTTTCTTTCCAGCCCTCCTCCTCGTTGCTCGCCGCTGTAAATCCCCCCCTCCCTTCCCCAAGAGAAGAGCTACACTACATGCATCACCTCAAACAGCTATTTCTGAAAAGTGCTATTTTAAAAGTTTAGCGTCATGAGTTCGACCCCCCCCCCCCAAAAAAAAAACAGTTTCAGTGTTTTCTTCTTTCTATTCATGATTCATTAACAGTTTTAAACTGCTATGGCGCTGCCACAGCAACATCACATACACAGGCCACGCCGCTCCCACGGCGAGGGGCGTGTCTTATCCTCCTGCCTGTCAACTATAGGTCCAACAGGAAATTACCACATCTGGAAAAAATCGGCCTCAGTTACCCTGAGTGAAAAAAAAAGAGGAAAAGGAATCATCCAGAATCATAAATTGGCTTTAACATCATCACTCATAATAATTTATAATATATTAAATATGCCTTTGACCCGCCTCTAATAACTACCCCTCCCCCACTGCATATTGCCTCACCCACCCGTCCCCTCTATAAATGCACACTGTTGCAAGTAACTGCCTTTAAAAACTGTCTTCGACGTTCGAGGGGAGGAGCTAAGTGGCTTCATTTGATTAGAAAAAAAGGAATAAAAGAAACGTCAGCCATGCGTTCGTCGTTAGCTAAAGCCTTTTGAGGAGGAGCTAGAAAAATCGGCCGGATAGCAGCAGAGTTTCACATTCTGATCCTAGGAGGCCTTCGTCCGTCGAAGGTCTCCATGAGCGTCACTTCGATCGCCATCCGGAGGACGACCTGAAGTGGGCTTGGGTGTCCCGGGATCAGCCGTGAGACACTGACGGCGGTCCATGAGGTAGCATTACGCCGTAGCAACAGCCGATCCCTAATCAGACTCGCCCTCAAATCGTCCCTTGGCAAACAAACACCAACAAAAAAAGAAGAAAAGAAGAAGAAAAAAGAATCAAGAGGGTTCCTGGGATCTGATTACGGATCAGCGGATGGGCGCCTTGCACCTCCGACCCCCCCCCCCCCCCCCCCCCCCCCCCCCCCCGTTGCGAGGTTGCGACTGGGCTTCAGAGTATAGACCATAATAAGTGCATGATGCAAGGGCAACAATGCCGAGGTAACCTGGTCTGTAAGCGCCAGACCCAGAGTGTAGTGCAAAAGAAAGCAAAAACAAATGAAATGAACAGAGAAGAGAGAGGAAATGGTGTCGATTAGAGGAGTCAGTAGTTCCCACCAAAACTCACGAACATGCATCCCTGAATGGCCTTTGTGTCTTCTCTCCCCCAACGAGGACGGGGTTTAATGTCGCTTTCGTCCGCACAGAGATTAACAGAATATCTTGAGGAGGAAAGAAAAAAAGTTTGCAGTTTAAAGCGTCATGGCTACCTGGGCGATAAAGAGGAGGGGTTTGATTCAGAACCCGGGCGATTGATGATTGATGGAACCTTCAAGCGGGACAGACGGGTAGGTCACTTACCAAATTTGGGCGTAATACTCCGTCAGAGAGGAGGGGGAGCAATAAAGTTTTTTGTTTTTTTTCTCAAATTCTCCCCAAATTTTTTCAATCCTCCCCCCCCTGCCCCCGAAATTGGAATGGTCCAAAGTTCAAACTGCTTTTATAAGCAGTGAAAGGTCAAGGTAAAGTTCAAAAGGAAAGGGGGGGTAGAAGTTGGGGGGATCATTTTTTTTTTTGGGCTGAGGATTATCAGCATGCTTGTGGAATTTTCTCATTTATCGAATGTCTTTAGCTGCATTTGTGTTTAAACGCTAAACAAATGCGTCGGCCGGCGCCGCTTCAAGCGACGCCTCCTTCCTAACCTTGATTAGTTGTTTTATCTCCAGTTGGTTTTTAAGAATCCTCCTCATTAGTGGAATCCCTGCGTTTGTGCTCACCCAGTTACCGCAAAGTAAATTGGCACAAATAAAACCCCGTCAGTTCTCAAACCACTCAGAGGTCGTCGGACTGAGGTTCGCGGCGGGGGGTCGTTTTAGTCGATTGGTTTGAAATTGTCTTCCATCTCTTCTTTTACATTGTCCTTGAGCTCCGCCGGCGGCTGGCCGTCGTCTCGCGGGTTCGCCGTTGGCGTGTTCTCCGACTCGGCGGGGAAATCCTGGCCTCCCGCTTCCATCTTCATCATCAGCTTGAGCTTCTTCTTTGGGGGATTCTTCAGGGTTCCCATGCGCTCCTTCACCTTGTACTCCAAGGTGCTGTGCGGGATCCCGTACATGTTCTGAGCCTTGGACACGCTCATCTTCCCGCTCATCACCACCGTGATGGCCTCCTCCAGGATCTCGGTGTTGTATTGCCGATAGCGGCCGCGCTTCTTCCTTGGCTGCTTTGAGTTGGGGTCGCCCTCCACGTCGGAGGTAGAGAACGCTGGCCCAGAACTGGAGTGGTCCAATTCGGAGCTCCAGTAGTCGGCCGCCCCGTCCAGCAGGCTACCGAGGCTCGCTCCGCGGCGGTTCTGCTTGGGCAGGATGGCTCTCAGCTTCCGGCTCAGGGAGTTCTCACCACCTCCGACCCCCATAGCACCAAAGCCGTACAGGTCGGAGGCATGGGAGTCCCACGAGAGATCCATGCCTCGGACTTGAGGGATCTTCAGGTCGACAGGAGGCGAGTGGCCCTGGTCTCTTTTGGCCTCGTTGTGGTGGTGCTGGGCCTTGGACACCTGGCTGTGGTGGTGATGGTGGAGGGAACTTTTGAAGGAGAAGGCTCCGTGGTGGTTGTGGTGATTCTCCAGGAACGTCGGCAGGTCTTTGAGGTCGCTGAGGGCGCCGCTCAGGGCTCCACTGGCCTGCTTTAGTTTCAGCAGGCTGTCGAGGTGGGCCTTGCTTCCCCAGAAAGAGGAGGAGCCTTTCTGGCCAAGCAAGGAGTGGGACTGCCCGTGATTGAGCAAGCCGGCCGACTCTAGATTAGCCAAAGAGAGAGCAGCAGGCTGGCTCAGCAGGCGGTGCTTCTGGCTGAGGAGTTCTTCCTTGATGCGGAGCGAGCGGGCCAGTGGAGGTTTGAAAGAGTTGGAGTTGGCGTAGTTCTCCCGCAGTCCGTCGCGCAAGCTTCTCGGCAGCGGGCCGTCCTCCTCGTCCACCTCTGACGGGGTGGGCTCCACTTTGAGGGAACGTCTGGATGGAGACAAAAAGAGGACAGTGAGAGTCTCGCTGGAACTAATGATGAATTCACCAACCTTTTAGCCAAATAAAAGCTCAGACCAGCTAACAGTCGTTTAGCCGGACCAGCTAACACGTTTTGAATGGAGATGACCGACTCCTGTTCTCCGAGACAGAAGTTAGAAGGGGCCATTTAGAGTCCCCTCAGTGTAAACACAACGAAATCAGTTCTCTGATGACCGAGATCTGAATCCAGAAGTCTGAATGTTTCATGAAAACTGTTTAGTCTGTTTGCCCATGAATAAAACATTTTCCAATCGTAAACATAAGGAAGACACAACAAGACGTAGCTCTAGTGGCTCGGTGATGTAATGACGTAGCTTTATTGACTCTGTGATGTAATGTTACAGCTCTTTTGTTTTAGCATAACAATGCTGATATTTCTGACTAATTGGTGCCTTTAAAAGGTTAAATATCGCTAACTTCACATTTTCCGACCCTGACGTACGATATTTCTTCCGTTTGGGCTCTGAACCCGCCTCCCCCTCTCAATATTTCACATCTTTAGAAGACATCAGTGCCGCCGAGACACAAGCAAAGAGCTTCCACTTCAGACGCTGCAGCCAAAGGCCCTGCTGCCGGGTAACTATAGCAACAGCTCTCTAAAAAACCTTCCCTGAGGCCCGCGATGACAGGAAACGGCTTGTCGAGTCAGCGAGATCTCACAGGGGGCAGAAGGAACTTGAGGGAAACACTGTGTCTCTCCGATGGAGACGTCTTCTGGTGGACTTCAGCGCCACCGGCTGCGCCGGGGTGGGGAGTCCACAGCAGGGGCCCAAAGACAGATTACCACAGTGGGCGGTCCGGGGCGAGTTGAAAACAATGCGGGGTTAATGAGGGGCTTTGGCGTCTACGCTCTAATGGAGGGGTTCTGTTCCAGCAGGCGGCCGCACAGGAAGGAGGCTGAGCAGGACAGTAATGGCAGATCTGAGAATCGGACGCAAAGCCATCGCTCGTGGGAAATAGAAACAAACACTGTGGGAGTTTTCGGCAAATGGGGTCATACGACGGGGTTCCCTTTAAAAGCAGGGATGGGTGGCCGCAGGTTTGGATCCCCCCCCCCGTGGCTCAGAGAGTTTAAATAAAGGCAGTGGTGGTAAATTAATTTAAATTCATAAATTTCCCCCCCAAAAAAAAAAGTACCATAGGTACTCCGCAGGGTTCTGTACTCGGCCCCTTCTCCTTCTCCACCTTCTTGTTCCAGCAGGTGTAACTCTAGTAACGCTGTGGTGTAATGGCGTGATGATGCGTGCCTTTGGGGGTGAAAGGTCAAGATGGTGGTCTCTATGCTGAGACTCTATGCTGTCCCTAGAGGACGATAGCTCGTACTTTATTTTCATCAAGTCAGAACACATACACAACACTGGCTCATCATTTCTTCCCCTTCAACTCCTTCAAAATAAGAGCACTTCGAAAAACACTGTTCCGCATGCACTACGGGGGGGATTTTGCGATCAAGTATTTGCAAGTATTCCGAATACTAGAACAGTCGAGTACTAAAGAGCCAAGAACTTCTGCCGTTCGCTCGAACTTCTCAAGGGTGTGATGGATTGCGGTAATTGCTGTGAGCAGCTCCTTCGGCGGCAGACTGCTACACCAACAGTGTGAGACAGTGTTGTGTCTGAAAGGCAGGACGCTGTAACCAACCGCTCCTCTACCTCACCTCACACCTCAGTGTCTTCCTCTCACTGCCTTCTTCACATTTGTATATATATATATATAAATATATATATACAAAATCCCGTTTCTCCTGCATTCTCGGACCGATTCAAGCGTTAATGACGAGCCCCTCTAGAACTCTTCAGAACCTTTAGCTGCTCCGACCCGATGCCAACATGATGCAGATACCGACACCAACGTCTGGAAGCGTTCCCGAGGAATCTTAGCAGCATTCCTGGTGGACGCAGGTCTCCAGTCCTGGAAGAGTCTCAAACTCGCCGATAGACCCGATGCATGATGGGGGATTGAACAAACTCTAGTTAATAATACATGACCTCATCATTAGAGACCCACTTTGAGGCCCGGGGCCTCAGGGCCTGAGGGGGGCCCCTCAGGAGGAAGGAGTCAGAGTCTTCCTCCTGAGGGGATTGAGGTGATGTTCCTAGTTTTGCTTTGATTCACATTGTGGACTTACTTATCCAGAACCTCGTATCTGTTCTGGATTCTCCATCTGTCTATAGACGGAGAATGGAAAACAATTCCAGGGAATACCGGGATCGACTCCCTTCCCCTGACACCCCAAACAGCCCCCAATCTCCTGCATTGTACAAACAATCTCCTCTGAATAGATCCTGAAATTAGATGTGTTAAAAGTTATATCTTGAAAAAATTCATTTTTCGCCCCCTAGTGAGCGAAAATATGAACTATGAGAGTAAAATATGATATTTACGTAATAGATGCGCTCGTTTTGGACTAAACCAGACCAACGGTTGGGTAATTATCGGAAACATATTTGGAGATATAGCTTCCCTTTAGTTTGGAAACAGTACTCCGATCTTTCCAAAAATCACTCCAGTTCTTCCTCACATTGAGGTCTATGTGGGCATAAATTGTGAAAACGTTCCATGAACTGGTTTTTGAGATATCGCATCGACACAAACACGAATGATTCCAAGGTAAAAGTAATTTCTTCGCTCTGATTGAAAAACTAAAATGCGCAAAAGTTTTCTTACTAAACCTAACAATCGTATAAAATACAGGGAATGCGTTAAGGTTCAGAATTATTCCTCACTGGGCCTTTTAACGTTTCACCAGGAAGCTGAAAAAAAAAGAAGAAATAGGGAAGATCTGGTGAAGTGGACGCATTCCAACAAAACGCTGATCAAGCAGTTTTTAAAAAATGAAGCAAAACTGTTAAAAAAAACAAAAAACTTTGTTTTGGGGGGCAAAGAAACAGAACTGTTACCATCTAAATAATTTGCGATGAGAATAATGAGTGAAATGATTAGAATTATTCTGTAACGCGCTGGGGGGTCAGAGGTCACGTCAACAAAACCCTTAACTTAAACATATTTTGTAAAAATTGTTATTAAACTCACATTTAATGACTTCAAGCGTGTTCGTGAGACGAGTATTATCTATATAAATCAAAATATTTAAATTCATCATCATCGTCAATAATAATAATAAAAATAAAAATGGTATTTTAACTGCTAACGGAATTATGATTAAACAGAAATAAGTGTCTTTTAGTATTTAAATAATAATATAATAAAACATAATTTCAATGTAGTAATAAATAATAATAATAATAATAATAATAATAATAATAATAATAAACAGTGTTAAACAATGTTAATAATTATAAGACAGGAAATCACATTAATGAAATAATAAATAATGATTCAAGAACTTGAATAAAAAACGATTATTATCATTATTATTATTATTATTATTATTATTATTATTATTATTATAAAAAAAATAGGGTAACCTAAACAGAACTTATATAATATATATTAGAAAATACTCAAATATAATAATCTAAATAATTACTAGATAAAATGTTATCGTAATATAATAATAATAATAATAACAATAATAATAATAATAATAATAATAATAATAATGTAACATCTGATAATTATTCCTCTTCTTTAACACCGTCTTAAAACCCTAAAACACGGCGTGAGGGGTCGCGACCTCCAGGGGGTTCTCCTCCTCCGTCGATCATTTCCTCCAGCGAGGTGGAGATCGGTACCACCAACATCGGCGCAGGATCCAGAAGACGCTGCCCACACGGTGGGCCCAGGTTCTGCTAGCCCCCCTGAACCTCTGCCGGCGTTCCAACCTCCTCTAATCCATCTCTGACCTTCGAACCCGGAGTATTCCTGGAGATGGTTCCCGCGGTCGGCGTCGTTTGTTTTTCATTCCCTCCCGATGCCGTCGGTGCGACGTCTTCATGACTTCAAGGCAGAGCGGCAGATCGTCAATAAACGTTTGGAAGGAGAAGCCGAGGATCGTCAATACCGGCGCCGACTCCGACACGCGGAGAGAAAAGTTAACGCTGAACTCTCGCTCTGGATGTGGGCGGAGTCTAAATTATAAATACCTGCATGCATATTATGCAAAGCGGCGCCGCGGGTCTGACGGACTCGCTGCTATCGATCAGCCCAGCAGCACCTAAACGTCGGAGATGATCGGTGGGAGGCGTTGGATGATCTCGCTGGAGGTGGACCGCGGCGAGATCGAAGTGTGCGACCCGGGAAAACGTGGAGAGGCGCCGTAAGGTCTGTTGATTCTCTTTCGAGAGGAACTTTTCAACCGGCTATCATCCTCGAAGAGGAGCGAAGGTATCTTCATCGCTTCAGCGGAACATCTTCTGAAGCAGGGAGTTGGCGCTGAGGTCTCACCAGTAGCACACTATGCCCAAAATCAAAGGTAATTCCAGAAGGTGACTGAATTCCATCAGTCTGGGAAAGGTTCCGTAGCTTTTTCTAAGGTTTTGGGATTCCACAGATCCAAAGTGAGACACATCGTCTTCACATGGAGAACACCAGAACGTCTGCCACCGAATGGTTCGGTGGCAGATGTCGATGATGAAGGTGGAACATCTAGAACCAAGGTTGCGAATCCTTTTATGATGGAGATGATGAAGAACTTAACTCCGACATGTGACAGAACTTCACATGGTTTTGCGTTCTAGAACTTTTTACGTTTCCTCCGTATCATGGGAGGTTCTGCCAATCCGAGCGGATCCGATCCGGGGTTCTGACAGCTGTGACACCTCCTCCCGTCTGGTTTGGCGGTTTCCCTCGGTTCTGGTACTCAGCTCCGGTCGGCTCCTTTTTACTTTATGCATCTTTTATGAAAGTGTTCCAGGATTCTTTCTGCCGCCTTTTTAACAGCCTTTCTCCTTCCACCACATTTTACTTCCATCTCTTTTACGAGATGCTCTGCGGCGGAGAAGAAATTTACCGTTTGCCGCTGCCGAGGATCAATAACCCGGTTTTAATATGCGGCAGGACCTGATGTGTGCGGCGGTTTCAACGAGACTCTTCTCCAAAGTAACGAATCACAGAAAACTGTTTTTGTGTTTTTCTATTCTCTGTTTAGATCTTTGAAGAGACTTTCTGCTGGCTATATAGATATATATACATATACATATATATATATACATATATATATATACATATATACATGTTATATATATATACATATGTATAACATGTATATATATACACATATATACATATATCTATATATCTTATATCATATATATGTATATACATATATATCTATATAATCATATATATATGTATCTATCTATATATATATATATATATACACACATATACACACATATAAGTGTTTCTATGACGTCACCAGTCTGTTCTGGGATCAGATCCCACAGCGACTCAACGATGAAGATAAATACAGTTAACTGGTTTCTCTCAGCTCGGGAATAAAATTAATGCTAAAT
Organism: Lophius piscatorius; assembly: GCA_009660295.1. Taxonomy (NCBI): domain Eukaryota; kingdom Metazoa; phylum Chordata; class Actinopteri; order Lophiiformes; family Lophiidae; genus Lophius; species Lophius piscatorius. The sequence continues at coordinate 61,483 of VRLP01002917.1, forward strand.
TAATTGTGTTTTATCTGCAAAAACAAAAGTTCCCCTAGTGAGTCAAATAGTAACTATTAGAGTAAATATAAATAAAATACCAGATTCATATGACCGACGGTTGAGACGTACATTTAGATGCGTAACTGAATAAAACGCTTAACAAATAACGGAAAAACTGAAATTGACGGGGAAAATTTTGAGATAGAAGAAAAATAATAATGATTATAACCTTCATAGGAAGTTTGACGTTAGTAAATATTCAACGGTTTGTGGGCTCTGCCCCTGAAACCGGGACTACCAGCTACATTTCTTTTTTACGATGACCTTTCACCCCTTTAATGCGACCCTCCTCACAGGCTTCACCCCCCCGGTTTGATTCCTTGGCGTAAAATGAAAAAAACCATCCAGACCTTCACACCAGACAAGAGTAGAAAATGTTCCAATCCTGACGACCAGTCGCTCATGACAACCGTCTTCGTTGGCGACCAGCGAGAAGCTTTCCTGCGGTTCTGATTCTAGTCACCACATCGCCACCTCAGACCAAATCTGACCCCCCCCATCCCCCCCTCCCGCCTCCATGACCGCCAGACTGAGTGACTGCTTGAACCTCTGCGTGTTGTTTTGGGCTCACGGCGGCGGCGCAGAGGCCGCCGCCACTAATCCTGTTGTCTTACCCTTTGACCCCGGGCGCGGGAGAGAAGCTGGCGAAGGGTCTGTGGCCGCCGGCGCTGTGGTTCTTCTTGGTGGAGAGGTCCAGTACGCCGTCTGAGAGGGAAAACAACAAACACAGAAGTTTCATTAAAACAGTAAACCCATCAGCCAAAACATTAAAACCACCTCTGTTGTTGTTTTTAGGGGTCTTTTATAACCGCCACATAAGATTATATATACTTTTATCGTCTCACACAAATAAAGGAGGTAGACACTAAACGATGTCACAGAAAACTAACACGACACGCTACACACACACACACAGTATTCACACACACTTTCTGCACCTTAAGGCTGAAATAGAAAAGCTTTTAAAAAATGATGACTCTATCAAAGCGTCATGAATCGACCGTAAAAATATTCCCTGATTTACTCTGTCAGCAGATTCCACCTGGATTTTTCCACTTGGTGTGAGAATAAATTCACCTTTAACATCGCTGACTGGTTCTGGCTCCGCTTTTGGGTCCAGAAAATACTTGGAACCAAAAACATTAATTATTGGAATTTTTTTTTTTTAAATAAATATTTTTAAAAAAATAACTACAGATAACTATTACAAATGAATAATTATGATGAATAAATCAACTGTTATAAAAAAATAAATAAATATAAATGAATACGTTAATATATATTAATGAATGAATATACAATCATAAGTAAATAATTCAATTAATAATTATGAATAAATATAATTAAATTAAATTAAATTTTTTTAAATAAATGAATAATTATAAAGACACATAATTAAATAAATATTTTTTAAAAAATAAGTGAATAATTATAAATACATCTAATTAAATAAATATGAATAAATAAATAAATAAATGTATTTGTTCAGAAAATAATCAAACATTTTTAGATGTTTGCGCCATAAACTAAATTCAGATTAAACTCTTCAACCGTTCGTTTCCGATCCTTCGGGAAAAGGACTTTCTGTTTTGGAAACCCCGACACAGCGATCGGATCAACACCGCACCAAATCCAAACCCATAAGACGGAACAGAGCAGGCTGTGTTTTCCTGCGGTAATCCTGGGAGTGCGTCTGACCTTTGACCCCTTTAACCCTCACAGCCCTGCATCTAATCTTCAGGAGGTTTAATCAGACAAAAATAATGCATGAGGTGATATTAAAAGGAAAAAAACGGGTTCTTGTGCAGCCCAGAGGAGAAATGAGGGATCTGGTCGGGGGCGGGACATACCGTACACCGACACACCGGGAGATCCATTGGCTGCTTGGAAGTGGTGAGGCGGAGCCTATTTCTGACAGCAGTAGATAAATATACATAATTGGAAAAACAGCTTCGATCCTACCTCCACCTGAGCCAACGTAGAACTTCTGCAGGATACAAAAGTACCTCATAATGTGTACACAGGTACAGTACTTGAGTAAATGTACTTAGTTACTTTCAAAGTACATTTTACTGATAATACTTTCAGACTTTTTACACTTTGATGTCACTGTGTGTTCTGACACCACTGTCAATCAGAACCAGCATCAACTTCTTCAGCAGTTTGTGCAACGGCAACGACACCAACTTCACGGCAACAACCCCCCCTTTACTACAACACCAACTTTACTACAACAACATCAACTTTATGGCAATGACAACAATGTTACAGCAACAACACCGCTTTACTACAATTGCACCAACTTTATGGCAACGAAACCACTTTACTAAAATGGCACCAACCTTATGGCAACAACATCAACCTCCATGCAACAACCCCCCCTTTACAACAACACCAACTTTACTACAACAAAATCAACTTTATGGCAATGACGACATCTCTACGTCTTTATCCTTGAGCATAAATGCGTCTGAATGGTTGTTCTTTGCATTTAAGTTGCTGTTTCGGGGACACATCCCCTAACTTTATATTTGGGGCAACCCTTCCTTACAGAGCGCCCCTGCTCCTTTAACCCATCCTGAAAACTTCAGACTTTTAAGAACGGTTGCTGATTGGTCAAGACAACGACATTCACACCACCAAGACAAAATCAACAGCTAGCAACTTTCAGCTAATGCAAAAAGTTGCCTCTTTCCTCAGCTCCGCCCGCTTTTGGCGCTGTTCAGGAAGTTTAAAGGGTGTTTATCGGAGCGTAGCAGCCCACTGAGAATGAACCGCGTCCGTTAAAGGTTCACACAGTTCGCCAGGCGAAAAAAAAAAAAGATCGCAGAGCTGCGAGGGCTCATCGTTTAATTCACTGCTGAATTACATCTACTGTCATTTAGACAGGGATGTGTGTGAGCGCAGGATCCAGAGGATAATCTGAGTCAGAATTCGACCAAAGCCTGTTCTGTGTGTGTGTGTGTGTGTGTGTGTGTGTGTGTGTGTGTGTGTGTGTGTGTGTGTGTGTGTGTGTGTGTGTGTGCGGATGGAGATGCCTAAATCTTTTTCGTAAAAAAAAAAAAAAATGAAGGAGGCTTACTCTGAGCTGATCCCCAAAAGCTGACATTAAAGTGGGTGGGCGGTCACACTGTGGGTGAGGGCTGTTGCTTCAGCCTCGGTGATCAAACCCACAACCTCCTGCTGGGTCGGTTTGATTAAACGCTGATTTAGCCCCCGGCTCCATTTCAGGGCTCAGGACGGCGGAGGCTAAATCCAAATAGCGATGGCTTTTTAGGGAATCTGTGTGCTGGAGGTCCCTGGATATATACTACCCTACTCCTACAGTATATTTACTGTATATATGTATATATATAGATATATATATACATATATTCTGTATATATGTAGTTGTGTGTTGGGTGAGGAAGTCAAAGATGACGCTTGCCGTTAATTTTAAGAAAAAAGGAAAAAAACTCGGAAAAAGATGAAGATGGGAGAAAGTAAAGACAATAATAAGTAGAGCTTGGCGCCGGTTGTACGTACGCGCCGTAAACGTGGCGCGGTAGCGACCACGGCTCCACAAGTAAACCAGAAAAACACAGAGCTCGCAATTTATGACACCAGTAAGGACAAAATGAGGTTTGGAGGAACAATCCCTGAAAACGTTCTGAAAAACCGATGAACACAGCAAGTGAAGCTAACGTTAGCGGAGCGACTAAAGCTAGCGGAGCGGCTAAAGCTAGCGGAGCGGCTAAAGCTAGCGGGAGTCAAGAGCCAGCCGCGAGCTAATTGTATGTTTGAATACATGCTGTAATTTATAGTTTTAAAATGTAAGGAGCAACGACCCCGAAAATGTTTTGGCACAACAAACTTAATCACACACTTCACATAGCAAGTTTAGAAGCTAACGTTATCTGAGTGGCTAAAGCTAGCGGGAGATAGGAGCCAACACATAACTTATGATGGACTGAACGAGGCGTACAAAGTTTTATATTCCATCGAAATGTCATAAAATTGGTCATTAATGTAAGTTCAGAATACATCCACAAGGCCCAGCAGCGTTTTCACTTCCCCTGTAATCCTTCAAAATAAGTGCACTTAGAATACGTTACTCATTATGATTTATAAGCTTTAAAGAAAAGAATAAATAAAATCAGTATCGTTTTTTTTTACGACACAAGAACCGGAATTATCTGTTTAGTTTACCAAGAAGATTAAAATTCTGTAGTTTTAAAATACTGTTATTCCGTTACAGCCACAACCAATTCCACTTTATGGCTAAGACACAACTCTACTGCAACAAAACCACTTTTCAGCAACAACACCACTTTACTTTACAAAGCCGCTATAACTCTACATATTCATGGCCTTTCTGCGTGGTGACAACGCCAATTTATGACGACAACGCCACTTTACTGTGACAAGGCCACTGTGCGGTGAAAACGCCACTTTACAGCAAAACAGCACTTTATGGCAACAGCACCATTTTTTTTGGCAAATACATCATCTCACAGCAAAGACACAAATAGAAGACAACAATAATATAGAACGTAGATCACTTTTAGGGAATATTGCTTTACGCTAACAAAGCTGCTTAAGGCCCACAATACAACTTAACAGCGTGGACGCAACTACACTGCAACAAAACCACTGTATGACAACAACGCCAATTTATGAGGACAACGCCAATTTATGAGGACGCCAATTTATGAGGACAACGCCTCTTTGTGACGACAACGCCGCTGTATTTCGACAACGCAACAAAACCTGCCAAAACATCAATGTATTGCCACAATCCACAGCAGAGACAGCACTTTAAGGTCACGATACCACTTTCCATTTTCGAAGCCACTTACATCAATGACACTAATTTACAGCGACAAAACCACTTTATTGCTGCGATACCACATTGCGGCAAAATCGCCACTTCATGACGACAGCGCCACTTTACTGCAACATACCGCTCCCATTAACAAAGCCGCTTATGGCAACTATGTCGGTTACGTCAATGAAACAAATTTACTGCAACAAAAAAACCACAAAACCGCTTTATAGCTACAACGCCACATTACGGCGAAAATGCCCCTTTATGACGCCTCTTTACGCCAAGAGACTACAGCAGTGCAGTAAAACCACTTTACGACAACAATCCCGCTTTATGGACACACCAACAGTATTTTTTTTAAATTAGAACTTTATTGTAAATTTATAACTATAACTATAACTATAATTCATAACTTTTTTTTAGGTACCAGCCAGGATCAGGATCCCCTGTACCTGCGACGGAACCACTTTAGGGCAACAAACCCCTTTGAGGCAACTACGCCTCTTGGCACATTTTATTCCAGACTAAAGTAAAGAGTAGCGTTATTTTTCAGAACGCGAAGCTAATATTTGCGTATCTTTTAATGAAGCTGGAACTTAAACTAGACTAAACGGACTCTGGACCTTCTGATGGTTGGACTTACTGAAGACTCTAATCCTGCGTTTAATTAATAAATAGTAATTAAGAAAATGTACGACCTTTACGAAGCCAGTACGTCTCTTACCAAGGGTTATATTTATGAGCTAGAATTTTGACCTTCTTGAATATCGTGTTTTAGCTTGATTTTTTTACCGCGTATTGCGTATTTTTTTAGCCCTTTTTACACCGAGCTGGTTCCAGGGCTAGTTCGGAGCCAGAGCCTATATTTAGCACCAGTTCTTTGCTTTTTTCGACAACCTAAGCACCAGCTCCTAGCTCTCAAAACTGGTGACGGACAAGCACCAAATCTTTGCCGGTCTAGAGCCAAGAACCGATTACGTCATAAGGTGACGTAACGGCTTGGCTCTTACTTGGCTCCTTGCCAATGGAAAAGCATACAGGTTCTTAGGAGGTGCGTGAGTGGAACCAACTAAGCACTAGCACTAGCACCAGCACCGAACTAGTACCAGGTTCCTTTTGGTGGAAAAGGGGTATATGTGGCCCGTCCTACCGGTTTTGACTTTTTCAAATTCAATTATTTGTTTTATCATCAGGGTTTGATCCTGAGGGTGAATTTAAGATTAAGGCTTGATTAGACCTGAGAGGGTGAACCTGAAACCTCACAGGAAGGGGTGTCTGTGTCCTCTCACCTTGCTGGCTGGGCTCCGGGTCGTCCTGGTTCTTTTTGACGGAGAGGTCCAGCGGGCCGTCCTGGTCGGCCATGAGAAGCTTGCTGAGGACGGGGTTCTGTGCAGAGGCAGCAGCCGTACCCCCTCCACCATTGCTGGCGCCCGTGCCGTTGCTGCAGGTGGACGCCGACGCGGCAGCAGAAGCGCTGGTGGTGTTGGTGGCGGAGGTGGGGCTGAGGCCCGGCCCCGGGGTGGGGGAGGGAGAAGAGGAGGCAGATGACGGAGGGGAGCTGGGCTCGGGCAGGGGCCCGGGCGGGGAACACCGGGCCGGGGCCAGAGACGCCGCTCTCGGCAGGCTTTGGTCCTTCATGGTGCCGTTGGGCAGGGGCGAGTCGTCCTGAGTAGTTTTTGAGGTATATTCGGCAGCGAACTGGCGGATCATTCGCTGCATGATCTCACGAGCCACTAGAGGAATGTGAGGTTCTGAGAAACGGGTGAGGTCTGGGGAGAAGAGGACAACAAACAGATCAGCATCCTGTCATCCAGGAATTGAATCAGTCATTACCAGGTTTCGGTTCATTTATCCCACTTCATCCTGCGAATGTAATCCTGCTGAAGTAATCCTCCCCCCCCCCAAAAAAAAAATAAACCACTGGAGGCCTGTAATCCTGCCAACTGACCCGCAGAGAAGCAGCGTGATACCAGATTATCACTCATCACCAGGAGTCCAGGTTCTCCTTCTCCTTCTCTCCGGTTTAAAACAGCCTAAATTAACTGACGGTAAAAGATTTATCAGTTTAGCACTGAAAAAAAATAAAAAATAAAAAATCTATTTTTCAAACATTACCCGAGGCTTCTGGGAAATTTTATTAGACATTTTTTAACAATTTAAGGGTTTTTTTTAAAACCTGAACGCAAAATCACAGATCGCAAACATTTATCCGTATCAACGTCTTTAAAATAAAACACAAATATATAAATAATAGATAAGTTATGGGGAATAATAACAAATACGAATTCATAATTCATGGAAAAAATGGATTCTGAATAATTTAACAATTATTACATAATGAAATGCATACATATAACTTATTCATCGAACCGTGATCATTATTATATTCAGTGACAATCATAATAATTTAAAGAATAAATAGTATGCTATATTATGCTAATAATAAAAGAGGTGTTTATGTGACTTTAAAGGCCAATTTTGATATCGGAATATCGGTTTGACGAACAAAGTCCGATAACAACAATGGAACGTCAAAATACCGATATATATCGGCGTTTATGAGACACGCCTTTATTTTGAAAAACAGTCTGAATGTTTGCCTCACATCAATGTGGAAAAATAATCAGCGCTTGGGCTATTAGCTTAATGCTAACATACAGTGGGAATTTGCCGAATACATGCTAACGCAGTTAGCATCGACGGCGCAACCATAATCGAACAATAGACTACTATATACAAATAAACTATTTCACTTAACATATATTTGTCATGTAAATAAAAAAAAAGCGTTTGTTAATGAGACACTGCGTTTTAAAAAACACAAATTAGTCAATAATAATAATAATAATAATACATTATTACAAATATGACCAACAAGCAGCAATGTTAATTAAAAGTTATAGGTTCTGATAAAAAGGAAAGTTTTAAGTCCCTTTTTATATGTCTCGGTCGTCTGTGGAGCCCTCAGATGGTCACAGAGGGCATTCCACAGAAGAGGGGCAATGCAAAAACTATATATTGTTCTTCAGCGATCAGAACAGCGTAAATACAACGTCACGAAACATAAAAGTAGAAAGATATGTTCGTAATTTAAATGTAATCAGGGGTCTTCAATGTTAACAAAAAAAACAACAAACATTTGCATCTAAACATGAAAAATGTTACGTTTCAGCACAGGATTACCAACACATGTCAAAATACGCTTTAGAATTTTTTAATTGCGAAGTGAAATACTACCAGTTTTTGTTAAACGGGTACATAATATCATCTGAAATCGATCGTAGGTCCCGAATAGGAAATCAAACCGTAATTGTATCATGGCAGACTTTGTGATATCGGCAAATATCGTATCGTTGTCCAACGAATCGATATAATATCGTATGGTGACGTAACTGGTGTTTAACAACCCCATAAATAAGCTTTACATTGATCGTTACTGATTAATCGCAAAATGTCCCCGTTTTAAGTGTTCGGTAACTTCTTTGAATAACAAAAAAACGTTAGATTTGTGTTGTTGTTGTTGTTTTTTTAAGGTAATAGAATAAAATGAACCCTGATAATATCACCAAACAGAATCATGATCTTTTTGAACTAAGCCGTTGAGATCGTGTCTAAAAAAAAAGAAAACTCTTTAACAATAGAAGTGATTTCCAGCGGCAACAAGTGCCAGACGTCCCAGAAATTAACGTCGTCCCCCGCTGTGAGAAAACATGCACAGGCCGCCATTGATCTCATTTGTTAAAACACGCCGGGAAAAACACGCCGATGACGACACGTTTGTTATGGATGCATTAATCTGGCGTTGTCCCAGATAAGTCAGCGGCACTCATCTCTCCGGGCGCCACGTATATTATTTGGATACGTTCATGCGTGAGTCAAATCCTGCAAACACAATGCATCAGCCCAAAAGTCTAATCCTACAGCTCTGCTGCAATAATAATCCCCAAAAAACGCATCCATGCCGCCACCGCCGCCGCGTCGCGTGCATCAGCGCTTCCTGTGGAGCCGCGCGGCGGCGCGGTGACGCGCAGGTGGACGGCGATCTTTTAGTGATTAAGTCCAACAATATTTTAAACCTCATATTCCAGGAAATACGGTAAAAATGTAAAATATTAATATTTTTTTCACAACATGTTTCTGTCATTTAATGATTTACCGATGACTTTAAGATGTTTTCTTACCAGTACGATGAAATTACGATAAAAACTGTGGCAGTATTATATAATAAACGAAGCATCAGTGGGTTCCCCGATTAACTCGACCAACGAGGTTTTGGTTTAGCCACCGTATGTCCTTCTGACTGTTAGCTTCTTTATTAGCTGGTGAATTAGTTAGCTATATAGATGGTTAGCTATGTATTTATCTATTTATGTATTAGCTATATATTCATTTAAGAAGTTGTTTATTTAGCTAGCTATTTAGTTAGCTTTTTTTGTCACTTAAGTTAGCTATTTAGATAGCTAGCTCATTGGTTATTCACTGTTATTCAGGAAAATTACCTTGCTAGTTGCTTAGATAGATAGCTATTTGGCAAGCTAGCCTATTGGTTATTCATGTATCTAGCTAGTTAGGTAGCTATTTACCTAGCTAGGTTTTTGGTTGGCTAGTTTTTTGTTAGTTAAATAGCTTTTTAGATACTTACCTAGCTTGTTGTTAATCTGGAGCTCTTACATTATTCATTAAACCTGGTTAGCTAGGTAGCTATTTGGTACGCCATTTCGTTCATTTTTTATTTAGTTCAATAGCCTTTTAAATAATTACCTAGCTAGTTGCGTAGTTAGCTATCTATTTGGTAAGCTAACTCATAGGTTATTCATTTGTATAAATTACTAATTAATTCGCTATTTGCCGAGCTAGCTATTTAGTTAACCACCAGATACTTACCTAACTTATTGTTTAGTTAGATAGGTCATTGGTTATTTATTAATCTTGCTAGCTAGTTAGCTATTTAGTTCGCCATCTAGTTAGTTCTTTTTGTATAGATAAATAGCCTTTTAGATAATTACCAAACTATTTACCTAACTAGCTACCTGTTTAGTTATTTTTTAGTTAGTTAAATATCTTTTTCGGTTCTTAACTATAGCTGTTTCCTTATCTACTTTATTTGATCAGGCTTTTTTTTTTTTACTAGTAAGCCGGTTCATTAGTAAGGAATGAAGCTAGCTAACTCATTAGTTCGTTTTTCTGGTGGTTGGTTAGCTAGTAGGTTTGTTAGTTAGCCTAACCTTTTCATTTTTTTAATGAGGCTTTTCTATTTCGAGGCGGATCCGATTATGTTATCACACATTTAAAAAATTCATCAACCGATAACGATAACGATGATAAACATGTAAAAAAAAAAAAACGTTTATTAGCGTTAGACCTCAGCAACAATTTGGCATCCCAACGTGACACGACGTCTCTAAATCTGATCAGCTGTAAAACCGGACCACGGAGGTCCGAGGTGTTGTCGTTCTTTGGTGGTTGAGGTTGCTTAAAACTCCTGTAATGTTTTCAGACCTGAGTTTAATCCCCCCGACACCACCGGCGGTAAATAAAAGAGCTTAGCTGCAGGCGCTAGGTCCCGTTGAGTTCTGTCAGCGTCCTTTTTTTTTTTTTCTACATCCAGGCGAATTCACGATGCAGACAGGCTTTGAATGCTGGGAAAACACCCAGGAAGTGGACTAAGTGGTCTAGAAGGTGGTGATAATTATACGACTCAGTTTTTGACGGGTGCAGCTTTCAATGCTGCCACCATGGTAAATCCCCCCTGGGTAACCCCCCCCCCCGCCTGCATGTAGCTGCTGTGATCGCTAGGTAACGGCTTTACAGGCGTGAAGCAGAGGTAGACGAGGGTTCTCTGGTTTTACGCCGAATGCATTTTTGTCACGCGATTTCTTTGAGCAGCTCCGGAATTCTGGCGGCAGAGGAAGTGGACGGACGAAAAATGACGGTAAAACCGGTTCGCGCTGACCGGGTCTGCTACAGTCCGTCTGAACCGTATCCCATCATGCCTCTGCCTTCCTGGCCGCTACCCTGTCGGTGTACGACGCCGGGGCGAGGGAAGCCGCATTGATTCGGACCAAGCATTGATTGGACGGACGTCTGCTTCCTCCCTCGCTCCCTACCGGGGAAAAAACACAACGCAAGCTGCAGCCCGCCTCCCTCAGCCCCCCCCCCCACGCCGCAACGGCGCCTCGTGGCAGCACAGCCGCCGAATCAGGACATAACAAGTTCTCAGTTTGAACAGGATTATATTTGAGCTCGGCGTATATTCTGACTTTGAATAGGCGCTGATTGGAGAGTTTTTACCAAAAAAAAAAAGCTGACAATAAGAGAACGTTAAAGCAACAATCGGGAACTGCAGCTCAGAACGAACAAACTCAACTCTGGCTTTTCACATTCTTTGGGGGTGGGGGGGTGGGGGGTCCCCTCGCAGTACCTCTCTTGTGGCACTGATCCACCAGTTCTGGGTCTGGGCCAATTTTGATGTATTTTTCTTGGCCGGTATTAATAAAGAATCCGTTCTCTGCTTCCGAGTCGGTACGGACGCTAGCTCTCTTAGCCGGAGCTAAGCTAAGCCAGAGGTTAGCAAAGCGAGCCAGCACAACTACGGCTGAGAAGCAGGCGAGCTAACATCATGTAGCACGTTTAGAAACAGGAGCTACAGCTTCTTATCACTCCCAAAACCTCCTTTCTCTTTCTTCCACTTTCTTCCTCCATTGTTAGATGAAGGATACTCATCTCTCTCTCTCTGCCCTTTATCTAAGAGATGCAGTAAAGCTGCGAGGAGTTAACCCTTTGGTTCCCAGGTAAATCTATCGGGGTGAAACAAATGTCCGTGACAAAGTTCAATATGATGTAAACTTAAAGGTTAAAAAACAAATACTTACAAAAATTTGACTTTAAGTTTAGCCAGAATAATTCGACCCTAGCTTACAGCCAGGAGGAGAGTATGCTAATTCCGCATAGGTCGGCCCACTCACATAATGTAATCCTGTAACTAGTTTTCCAATCCCACCATGGCAAAAAAATTAATCTGTTTAATTTACGGTAAAATACCAGCAGCTGTGGTTGCCAGAATTGTACTGTTAAAAATTGTTAATCATCATAAAAATAGATATAATGAAAAGCTGTTTACGGTTAGATAGTAAATTCTATAAAATAACAGTACTTTATAATCATTTCAGACATTCAACTTAATTTCCAAATTTAGCATTTTTAGCATATTCAGTTGGTAAAAATGATGCTATGCTGTTGCTAAGTGGCTAAAGTTGGTTATTTATGTTTTCATACGAGCAAAGTCTGTTATTCATACAGAAGAATACTTTTACGGTAAAGATTAGCTGGCGCCATTATGGTACTGTTGCTTTAATTTTGCCAATTTTGTGTTTTCACAGTAAAATTCTGTATATTCCACATATTTCGACCATAAATATTAGAATTTTTATCGCTCATTTATTTAATATAATTCGGCGTATATACTACAAATTAACCATTTTGAATTTTACTGTATTTTGACTGTTGCTGTTTTTCGATATTTTGTTTTTACAGTAACCTTTTTCGACAAGTTATTATACATAATATCTGTTTTTCTACCCGTAATGTCATGTACATGGTGAATGGCGTATTTTTGACGCAAAAATCCTGGCAACCACACCTAACAGTATTTTACCGTAATTTGGTAATTACGGTAAATTTCCAAATTACAATTTGGAATTTTGGTTATTTATTTATTTATTTTTTACAGTGTATTTAGCAGCACCTTGTAAAAACAACCAAAAACACACAGGATTCCCTCATAACGACGGTGGCGCCATTAGTTCAGGCTGCAAAAGTGGGTCAACCTCTCTGACCCAGTTCTTCTCTGAATTCGGGTCTACCTGGAGGGCAGAGACGTCTTTGCTCCAATTGCAAAAACTAGGAAATAGCCGAGAGCGCTGTCCCTCAAGAGCGATCCGGATCCCCTGTCCTCTTTTCGGATTCCAAAACCCACAAATTGTCACACTGATGAAGATGGCAGAAGCAACCCACATCATCCTCCAGCAGAGGCCGATCTGATGACGTTCCCAGTTTCTGAAATAGCGGCCGAAGCTTTCGGCTGCTACCGCCGCGGCTTCAGAACCAGACGGTTCACCGGGACGCAGAATAATCGTAGACGTAGTTAGAAACGTGTGGAAAGTTCAACACACTCTGGTATTCCCTCATTTTGGAGAAATCCTGTCGCTGATTTCCTCCAGGAATTCACCAAAATTTTATGAGACACACCTCCAGACGTGATGAGATGATCCAGATCTGTATGACCTGAGGGGATGAGATAATGAAACCGTGTGCGTGTGCGTGTGTGTGTGTGTGTGTGTGTGTGTGTGGGGGGGGGGGGGTACCTTTTCTGTGGAACACAGCATTGAGGAAGTCTTGGGCCTGTCTCTCCAGCCGGCTGATGCGAGACTGCTCCTGTTTGAAGGCTTCGCGCTCCGACAGCACCCGGCTGCCTCCGCCGTTTTCTACGCCGTGTTCCTGAAAGGACAGACGGACGGCAGAGTTAAAGACCGTCACGCCGTCACATCGCCGCTCGCAAGGGTTTCGCGGCGGCTCCCGCCTTGCATCTGTGAGCGTATAGACGCCTCCAAGGTCAGGAGAGATTGTTTATGTTGTTAGAGTTCAGAGGAAAAAGGTTTTTACGCCACATGAACAATTATAAATGTGTGAGTCACCGTTATTATTATTCATCTAATGATTATTATTATTATAAATATTATTATTATAATAATGATTGTTATTATCATCAACATAATCCAAACAGTCCAGGTTCATTTAGTGAAACAGTCCAGGTTCACACAGTGAAACAGTCCAGGTTCATACAGTGAAACAGTCCAGGTTCATACAGTGAAACAGTCCAGGTTCACACAGTGAAACA
>VRLP01002918.1:0-75189 GCA_009660295.1 Lophius piscatorius
ATAGATAGATAGATAGATAGATAGATAGATAGATAGATAGATAGATAGATAGATAGATAGATAGATAGATAGATAGATAGATAGATAGATAGATAGATAGATATCAGCTGCACTCAGGTAGCCTCATTCATTCAATCACTGAATCGCACCTGCATGTTTAGCCTACCACCGTCAGCTGCTGTCTCTAAATTCTCCAATCATGTAGTTCTTTCATGCTGCTGGTTCGGGCATCCTCCGCCTCCTCATCTCCACCATGTCCTTGGAGATCCATCAGCCACATCATTCATCAGCATTAGCAGCCATCAGCCACCACCACCACCAGTATCCAGACTCCAATTCACTGCTGCTACCCAGGGAAGACACCATTCAATCAAAATCTCCCCTAGGAGTCTGGGCACCAAAGACTTTATCATCAACAAATTATCACAAATCATCCAAATCCAGCTTGTGATAAAATAACTTCACTTTATGCGTAATTGAGTGAAACATAAAACATATAAATACCACTTCTGCTAATGAATTATATCGTTTCAACTCTGATGGCATTTCTTACAACATGGCAGCCTAAATAGTCAAGGACACTTGAGGGAAAACAAACATTAAGTAGAAGATCATAAAAAAAAATTGACTAATAGAGCAACAGAACTGTTAAGGAAGACCCACTTAATTCAATTTAAATTTAATGAAACGTGTCCAGAACACCTTAACACTTGGGAGCAGGAGAACCTTCAAGACCTCGAGGCCATCCCCTGAGAGGAAAAGCGCTGCGTCTCAGCCTGCCCTTGAGCAAGATGTTTATTGTCTGGCACGTCCTAGGAGTTGTAAAGCCCTAGCTCTCAAGTTTCAACAACCCCGCACTACTTCTCCTTGATTAGTTAGTATGGTCCGCTGCTCCATTCTGAGAGGAGTAGGTGATTGGCCCCACACCTACGCTGCCATTAGGGCGATGTGAGGTTCTCATTGGAGGCATGTGTCAGTACTCATCATGCTGACTGACACACACAAGTTGCTGCCCACGGGGGTAAGGAATGCCCAAAGAGTTGAGGAGCAGCCTAAACCCAAGATCAACATTATCACATCATGGGCATTCAATAGTCACTGGATTGGAACGGCGTCATTCGATATGCAATTATCTTGAAACACAGCAAACTCGGCTGCATACAGTTATGGAGATATCACCATGTGAGAAAAGAGCTGAGTGCAAAAGAACCACCAGCGGTATGGAGATCAAGAGCCTCTTCTTAAACGTCTTCAAGAAGTTAACTTATATCCCGGAGATAACAGAGAGAAAATATTTTCTTTTGCACCCCAAATAATGTAATGAAGGTCCTCTTCGTTACGGCATATAGTAGCAGAATTAAAATGAAGGGAAATTAAAAGTTGATGCAGGATATTATTTGTTGTTGTAATGAGAAATTGTGTTGCATATGTATTCGGTTCAAAATCTATTTGTTACCCTCCAGTGTTTTGGGTTTATCTTCATTTTTTTTGTTGGTGGTTAGAAGAAAATTGGATGTGATTATCCGCTACCTTTGGAATTGGAGTGTGGGTGGAAATGGACCTCACATACAAGATTTTGTCTCTTTATCCCTCGTGTCCCGAGTTTAGTTGTAAAATACCTCTCAGTGTTAGCTTAACACAGTGTTTTTTTATGCAATTTCTTTCTTTGTATCTGTTACAGGCTCACACCTGACTGTTTGATGCTTAGCAATTATTTTAGTGCGCCCAGATTTCATCCTTTTTTCCCCTTTTTTTTTTTTAGCCCTGCAGATTTCCCCTTCGTCCCAATAAAAACTGTAGTTTTGCCAATATTTAAATTCTCTGTTCCAGTTCTCCTGATATTTTTTGTTAATTTCTGATAACAAGCATTCATTTTCAGGATGACTGTGATTTACTGCCATATATTTATATATTATTTTGTATCTTTTGTATATTTGTCTGCCAGTTAATTTCCCATCGCCAATAATTTCCAATCTTAACATATTATTATGATAGGTTGATTCGTAAATTTTCTCTTAAGGTCGAACAAGAGTCTTTGAGCAGATTTTAATTTGGTGGAACAATCCTTACTTTAAAACGGAGGATAAACTATGAGACCATGTGGTATTGCGGTGCTGTAGGACACTCATAATTTCTTGTGTATACTGTGAGGTTGTTTTGTTAAAAATATATTTATATTGATTTTATTTTTACACAAAAATCAGCAAACTTGTGAACAGAAGGAACAGGTAACCATAACAATAAGAAAGAAAAAACGTATATCTCCGCTCCTAGTTCAATTCATATTCAATAAAGCTGAGAACACAAAATACTGGGGGGGATGAGAAAGTTTTCATACAGATCAAGCCAATATATGACATATAAGGCTCCCATATTTTGTGAAATATATATATATATATATATATATATATATATATATATATATACACTCACGTCAGATAGTCCCACAACACATATTCAAGAATGATCTAATGCCACAATATTTTGGTTGGGACTTTGTCTGCTATCAAGTTCAGGATAATGAATGTCCTTGCACAGAATGTGAACATTCTGTGGCGTTTCCCTTTTTTTTTTGGTCAGTGTTGGATTCATTTGATATACTGTATCCCAAGAAGCATGCACAGTTGATCAAACTCTGTAGGGATAGATAGAATCTAATCAATCCCCACCAAATAACATACCAGAATTGTCCAGAATTGGCAAGAAGAATTGCAGGAAGTGGATGAGACTGCCTAGTTTGCATTTGGGATATAGAGGACAAGAGTTGCATTGAAGTTGTGAGCTGGGAGGGGGAAATATTGACCCTAAGTGGAATCTGAAGAGCCGCTTCTCAGAGTTAGATATATTTAGGAGTGTTGTGTCCCTTTTAGCATATTCTCTCACCTATAAATAACAGAATAATGTCTATCCTTGCATATTGTATTTTTCAGAAAGCTGATTAAATGACAGTATGAGTGAAGGCAGAGGTGATTTTTGACCTTCCCTCTAACCGGTGAATTCTCTGCCAGGCTTTAACTGTGAAGACTGTAATTAGGTTATCACAGGTACATTTGGACATGGGGCTCTCGATGTCAAACCAGAGAGAGTCTGCTTATGCACCAAGTCATCTATGATACACAAGTGGGCACTAAGCTGATATTTTTGAATATCGGGAAGGTCAAAACAACTCTCTGAGGATTTGAGAGACCACATAGATAATTTAAGGCACAGCTTCCTCCCGGCCCATATAATACTTTGTACTTATGTAGCCCTTTTCAAGATACCCAAAGACGCTTTACAGAGAATAGTCCTGGACAGAGAAGCGAACAAACAACGGCAGCATCCTCTCCACATATGAACATTTAATGATATTCATTCATATGAACAAGCTAAACCAAATGTTCAGGTTTTTGATAGCTTTATGAAGGGAACATAATCAATCTGAATCAGATAAAGCAACGTAGGGATATTGTTCATTTTTAAAAGAAAAATACAACCTAACCAGGTTATAGGGAGGTATTTCCATCTCTCTAAATCTAGTCTAACTATTTCAAAAATGTATTTTTTACATTTAGTGAAAAGTGGGTTTTATATATTTGTCAAAATATACAAGGCCTTCTGGAAACCATTCAAAGGGGAACGGGGATGGGACTTCAGGTTTTGGTTTCAAATTGCCTAATGGCATTTCTTCGGATTTGTTGAAATGTATTCTGTAGCCTAAAAAAATTCATTAGTGGTCTCGATGAGAGAGGAAACCTCAGGCCTAGTCAAAACGACCAAAACATCATCAGCTTAAAGAGTAATCTAATGCTGTATGTTTCCAATGGTTAGACCACATATGTCATCGTTCGCCCTCATTACATCAGCGAACGGTTACAGGATAGAATGACAGAGAGAGATACAGTGTGGCCTACCGTTACATCTCCTATCCCTATACCATTGACTGTGTTTCTTGACCATATCACACCAGTCCTTAAATCACTACACTGGCTTCCTGTGAGTCAAAGGATAGATTTCAATTTTTTCTTGGTCTACAAAGCACTTAATGGTCTTGGACCAAAATACATCCTAGACTTTTAAGTTCCCTATGAAGCATCCAGACCGCTCAGGTAACCAGGGACAGGCATTCAGTTATTACGCTCCTCACCTGTGGAACAAACATCCTGAATTCCTGAGGTCTGTCCAAACTGTCAGATAATTATATCAGGACCAAAACAACCAATAGTAGCATAAGTTATTATTTTATGCACCATGCAGTGCTTTTCACTCAATATGAGGACGTTTCCAGTGGATTTTTTGATGGCTTGAATATCCCTGCTAGAGGCTCAGCAGAGGTATTCCCATCGCATAATGTCGATTTATTTAGTTTCCGCAGTAAAATTCTAATATAGTTCAATTTATTTTAACTAAATATTTTACACACATCAGTGAAGTATTAGAGTTGTGCTTTTTGCTATTGAGGAACTTTTGTTGTCGGTACTTATTTATTTCTGTTGTAGCCGGTTGTAATTAAGATCATCTCAAATGAGGGTTTCTTGGGCTTCACTCAAAAACTATTTTTTCCACACATCATCATTTGTCCATCTGTACAAATCTGTCCTTTAATAGTTTGATAATGTAAAGTGTTATTTTGATTGATTTTTATTTTCAATATCGAACTTGAATACTCTTCATTAGCACGTTAACATACACTTGATGAAATTATATAATTGCATTGAACCCATCCCTGAGGAGCAGTGGGCGGGTGAAAAAAAAAGAGTTTAGGGTCTTGCCCAAAGCTCCTCCACCATGTAACATGCAGGAGCTGGGATTGGGGGATGACCGCTCTACCCCCGAGTTACAGCTGCCCAAATGTCAAATAATACAAAAAAAATAAAACTATTTTTGATGTACTATGGTTTAGATTTTTGATTTCCATAATGACACACTGACTGAATGATGGTAGTTCTGAATGCTGGGAAACACATTAACTTTCTGCAGCAGGACCAAGATACATGAGATCACAGCTGTTTGCCTCAATCATTATCAGTTCTTTTAAGTTTTATGTAGAAACTGTCCTCTTTGACATACGATAAGCTTCAAACAGCTTTAAATCTTAAAATTGCACGATGAATAGAGAATTCTCAGAGGGAAAAGTCCAGATTTTACATTTTATTACAACTCTTAATTTGTGCAAAATTAAATGGATGAGTCATTAGTAAACAAAAAACACAACCGAGTGAGTGAGTGTGAATGCCCACACAGAGGGAGTGAATGAAGAGCTGGTGACATCTAAGTTGAGGTTGTCATTGTAGTCAGAGTATGGAGGAGGATATATAGTAACTCAGCATGCCCATCAGCAAATGCATTGCTCTCGCAGATTCTCCACAGTAGACCATAGGACCACCAACAAGGAAACCATTTGCTTCTCTGAACATTAAATACACCTACCAATGCAATCCACGATAAATTGTAAGGTTGGATACTTTTATATTTTATGTATTGCATGTATTGAGGAGTTCCAGTCACTGTATTCAACAAAAACACCAGTAAATGTAAGACTGTTAAAGAAAAATGCATTATGTACGATCTTTGTAAATATGTTTTTCATTCTCCTGTAATTGTGTAACATGTTTCCTACGTCCCTAACTGAAGGGAACCAGACATTACCTTAGTTACCTTTCATAATAAAAAGGTAGTTCAAGCAGTCACCAATCCAGGAAAAGCAGAAGCTCTGCCCTCCACCCACACAGAGACTCTTAAGTAATAAAGACATTTGCACCAACCGTAGTGCAATACACTCTGCTGCTCACGGTTACTGCTCCTGGGTAATCACAGGGGAATTGAATAAAAAAGCTGCTATCTGGCTTTTCGATGCACATCAGGAAGCAGGAAGACTCTCTCAGCCTGCCCACACCGAATAAACCCTACACTGACATCAGCCATGCGAGAGGAATAAAGATGAATGATCCCAGGAATCACACCTGATCACCTGTATAATGGCTCAAACACAAGCACGAATCCTGCTGGAGAGCAGGGCCTTTCACATCAAACATGCCACCTTCAGCAACACAGATGAGTCTTCCTCATGACAGCTGTCAATATCACAGAAGTTCGAGAATGTGACAGTGTGTTCCTGCACCAGGAAAGCAAGTTACAAGTTCAGTTCTTTAGATTTATGCAACAACAAAAAGCTGCGTTTGCATTAAAAATTTAAGGATAAAAATGTATGCCTTGATTTATAGTGATAGATATTCACGATAAAATACAGTAGTACCTCTGTTTACGAGTGCCTTGCTTTACGAGCGGTGATTTAATTTACCAAGGTTTTTTTTTTTTGCTCATATCACTGATTTTCCCCGATAGGAGCGAGCACCTGTATCTCGTAAGAAACTTTCTTGGCATACGAGTGCTCCTCATTGCTTTACGAGCATCCTGTTTGAACAAGTGGAAGACGCGAGTGTGGGCTTCCTTTGTGCGCCCCGAGACGAGAGTGAAAAGCCAATGGCTCTCAGGTCAGCCTCCCTAGCGCTCGCTCTCAGTTTACGCCATACACATATATGTTGAATAGTATCTGCGTGCTCGTGTCCGCCTACGTTTCGAAGGAATCCAGTGAGACAAAGTTAAGTGAGCTAGAATCTGCCGTAAGTGAGGATTTAATATCATTTATCATTGCTATTTGTTAGTAAAATTACTTTTACTCTGTATAAAATATCATGGAAAATGATTTTTAGATGAATATTTCTGGGGTATGGTACGAATTAATAGGATTTCCATTCATTTGAATGGGAAATTCGTTTTGGTTTACGAGTTTTCTGGTTTGCGAGCAAGGTCTCGAAACTATGGTGTTGGCCAACCATAGCCATTCACACCAACAGGCCTTTTAGAGTCACCTTTATGTTTTAGGACCGTGGGTGGAGACAGCAGCTCCCGAAGCGGAACCCACAGACATTGAGAGAAGATGCCAGCTCCACACAGAAAGGTCCCATGGTGGATTTGGAGCCAGAACTTTAAACATATTAAACGTCTGTGTCCAAATGGATATTGGACACATTTTGTAAGTTTATTAACCCTATAAATCATTTCACTGCTCATTACTCTGCGTAATGACACTACAGAAAACACACCCCAGTAGTGATGTGTAAGTGGGAGCAAAGATGAGTCTATTGTCCCTATCCTGTGAGTTTATCATCATGGAAGTGCAGTCAGAACCTTCATCTTTTCATTCAGGTCTGAGAGTAATAAGCTATACTTTCAGATGACATACCCCACAACTCTATAGTGACATGTTCTCATACTGTGGAGAGGCATTTACATGTAATGGTCTTAGTCACTCATAGCTATCCACACAAACATATTAATGAGGTATAATCTTCTTCTACGCATTGTATAAGCTTGCTACTTTCTAAATGCAAAAAAACTCTGTAGCGTGATCCCTCCTGACACCGCTAATCAAGTCTTTTTCTTTGACTGGCAGATGACACTTTCAACTCAAGTGCAGTAATCTAGCAGCCTGATTAGAAAAAGCGTAGCTGTGCCATGCATGTATTAATATACCTCAATGTATGCAAATTATGGATATGTGCCACTATCGGAATGTAACATATTTCACTTTAATAAGGCATTATACATATTACAAAACATTTCCATTAACTTCAATGCAATATTTAATGTTTTTTTTTTTCATTTATTTTATCTGTTTTGTGAATAAGCACCAGACTGTTGATCTAACACCTATCAGACCTTACCAATCACTACTTATACTCTTCCTGTTTTCACATTAGCCGCACTCGTTCGTTCCCCTTTCTTTTACAATTCCCTGGATGCTGGCCTTTCGAAGTAAGGATGTGCAGAATGCAAAAAGTTCAAAGAAAAGATTTCAATTCCCTTCAAATAAACAAAAATAGGGAGAGGTTTCAGCATATCAGCCCTTTAATGTCCGGCTCAACTGTTGGTCTAAGCACATTTTGAGTCGCTATTTCTTATTTAAAAATGTATATAATGCATCTAAATGTTAAAGAGTAAAGCGGCACCACAGGTCAAAGAGCCCACTGAGGAGGAAGCATTAACCATAGCTATCGGAAAAGATCCATACCATAAGTAAGTTTTGTTTTGGCCTATCAAGGAATGTGAGATTTACTAGACATAATTATGTAACTGAATACTATAAAAAAGTCTAATAATGGTCAAAACGTTTACTTAAAACATTCATTACAAAAAGTTTGCGCTGATCTAATTAATATTGATTATTTTCCATGAAATATCCATTTTTATCCTGAAATAATTTTAGAATTATAATTTATAAGGTCAGATGTTTAAAAACATGCTTGACTAAACTATTTTTAATTTGTGGTTAATTTAAAGATATCAAAAGGAATAGAAATTTACCAAGAAATATGTTTCCACAGTTCTTTTTCTTGGCGGGACATTAAAGGGTTGAGCACACAGAGCAAGGATGACTTTCACCCTGAAAAAATGGGCAGTGTTGTCCAGCTTCCAAACCTGTAGCAATCTGTAATTGCTCTGTTAGCAGCTGTTGCTAATGGAGTTCCTCAAGCCCTGCAGCGCTGATATGAAAGGGACACAAAGGGAATATAATACGTGTAGGGGTTCCACTAATGTCTAGTTAGGTTCACGGCCTTGCTTGGCTCAACCCATAGCTTCTAAGGAGTATAGGGAGCCATTTTTCAGCAAATGGCCATGGCTCTTCTTGACTCCTCTTGCGGTAAGTTTTTATATGTTATCAGGTTTTTGAGGGGGGTTGTTCTAATAGAGTCTAATCCATATCTCTGTTAACCTTTCTCATGAAGAGTTTCCTGGATATGGTTCGTGTTATGCAGTGCTGGTTTACCAGATAAAAAAGGTAATGGCTCTTTACTTAATTACCACATTGGGCCCCACTGTTTCATGTGCATGGTCTATTGACACACGATGGAAACCCTACAGGTCGGACTCGCATGTCAGACATGTACGGATATGATGGGGAAGATGATGGAGTGCTGACCACTGTAATATTTTATCAGAATAACAGGCAGACCTTAAACTATCCACTGATCCATGAAGACACACGCTATAACTATCCTCAAGTGGTGCAAAAGCCAGATTGGGTCCCTTCTGGACCAAATTTTGCCTGAGGCACCTAATCCTCCATTGGTAGAGAGACTTGTTAATGGTTTGTCAAGAGAGTTCTCATCAGGAACATGTCCAACCTTATTCAACATATCTTGGTATTGTTTATTCAAATGTTATGCCTTCCTTTCCAAGGGACAACTACTCCTATCATGCTGCACCCATCCACTACCTCCCATGATGAAATGTATCCCTGGTTTGAGTCCTGGCAGCCTGAGCCTGAGGGCAGTGGTTATGCGGTGGTTGTCATTAATACTGACTCCAGTGCAGCTGAGGCTAAAGGTCCACATCTTGTTTATGACAATGTCTTTCAAAATCCTTCCGAGGATGCTGAGGCCTCACAATGTCATGGCGCAATCTTGAATAGTGCTGGAGGGTATGGCCAATCTACTTATGAGAATAAGGAGTCCCCAAATGGTTTTGTCCTCCCGCAAGAAGCCTCATTCCCCAATTACCCAAGTAATTCGGTGAACCACCCAACCTATGACACTGACATGAGAAGCATCAACATACAGACTGATTATGAGCCACAATATGAGATCTCTATATGCTCACGAAACCTAATCATAACTGAAAAAGCTGATGTTTCACAGTGCGTGAGCAACCTGATCTTTCCTCCTGCACCTCCCAGCTATATCAAACCGTCCTGACATGGCTTACAGCGAGCCAGATATCTAGGCAAAGACGTTCCTTGCCAGAATTTCTCCCTCCGACACCTGTACGATCAAGTGTTAAGGGTCCTGCACCAGTCAACAAGGTGTTAAGAACCCTTAAAGGTATGTCAATTTCAATATTTCTGCTTTTGAACACCCTTTACAGAGACAATGCCTAATCAGTAATTTTGTCTTCCAGAGATAAGTAGTAATGACCAGACTATCCAAGTGCAATTTGGATGTTTACTTACAGAATGTTGTGTCTTTAGTAAATACAAGTGAAAATCTGCATTCTGCTGTGTATCCTTGTATTATTTTATTCTTAATACTATTGCATCTGAAATCCAACAGTACCATGACACCACCAAAAATCCTACTTGCAAGGACTTAAGTTCAGCCAGTGTGAAAGCTGCATTGAAAAACTGGGTGTATTTGATGACTGTTTAGTGGGCTCAGCTCTACTCCACTTTTTGCGTGGAGATTTAATCTCTACCTATGATTGAGCTAATTAGGTCCCGTTCATCAAACATATAGTGTCATACAACAGTGGTGACTGTACCAGCAAATGCAAAAAAATCACTCTTAAGTGTTTTACCTTGGCATTGAAATCCTTGTTTCCCAAATCCCCTGTAATTGAATAAAATGAAAGTTACACAGAAATGTTGCCAAAAACGATAGAAGACCAACATGAACAACTAATACTTCTCATTGAACTGTCTAGGCTGTATAAATTAAATATGGAAATAAGCCTGTAGTTGAGGGACGTAATTAAAAGTTTGTTCACACCTCATGGCTTAAACGTGAGCACAAACTTGCCAGAGAATTGAAATATTCTGAATAGCTGCTAATAAAATATTTATGAAAAACATTGAAATCAAAAGTAAGTGAAAGGCTGTTAAATTTGATATCTTACCATATGAAGTCTTTACAGTGGCTGCAAAACGTCGGCTGCTTAAAAAACCTCGCAGTAAATTTATGGTTTTTGATTTCATGAACATTTTTCTGCCGCAAAGCCCCTTTGCGGGCGAATCGGTTCCCAACCCCAGCTGAGTCATTATAATGTAAAAGGTGGTCAGCCATCATGGGGAAAACAAAACAAAAGCTGAACGGTCACTACTTGATGAAGTCCGGGCCCGTCTGGGATGCTGGTCTCTCCACGGCTTTTAACAGGGGTGTTCCTACCAGTGCGCTCCTCACACCTCCTCTCAGCCCGGACAGCATCTGAGCGCTTTTTCATTCAAAGTGACGTCGGTGGCTTTCACGTGTTGTGGGAATTTTCGCTTTCAGTTTCAACGCACAATATGTGATACAGTTTATCAGAAGTGGTTTAAGCATAACATTTCCTAACGTACTCCTTATATTTAATCGGTCGAATTGTGTTAAGTGGATTATTTTTTTAAAGAAAAAGTCTTTAAAGAACGAGGAAATGTTCCAAATCGCTGGGTGACCGCCATTGATACAGAATGCGTTGAGCGCCATCTCGTGGTCCAAAGTAGGGATCGAAATAAAAACTCACAAGAATGATTTTTCGTTCCTGACCTGAATAATCCTTAATAAACATAGAGATTTAAAATCACGAATTGAATTTATACTATATAGAATTTCGTATGTAATGTTTTAATCCTAAAACAAGCGCGGGGGGCGAATTGGTGAAGTTTCCAAGGCGACAGTCAGACTATGCTTGTTTACGGAGACCGGATGTAGCGTAACGAGAGGACGCGGAAGTTTTGAACCATTTAGAGCGGCGCTCAATGTACGTGGCTAAGACGATAGGTTATTATGAAAATAAGCCCCTTTGTTGCGTGACGTATGTTCATTCATAGTAAAAGCAGAGTGCATAGGAAATAATAACATTCCTTATTTGTCTGGTGAACTTATGCATTCCTCGTTATGCTAGCTAGCTAGCTAGCAATTCATTTCCCTCAGGTCACAATGAGCACAGAAATGGACTCATGCGATATTTTGGACAGTGAATTTGACCATTATCTACTGGACATGAAGCCATATGTCCTAAAACACCCCAACAAGAGAGGTGAGATTGCATATAATCTCTGCACTTCACTAACCATTGTTTGAGCATCATTAATTGCAGGCTGATATATGTAAGCAGATTAACTGATAACTAAAAAATGAGCCTACAAGATAGCACATATAATTATCTCCATAATAACCCTCTCTCTATCTTTCTCATTTACCCAGAGCGCCAGAGTTGTGCCATATGGATTAAGAAGCTGTGTGACCCAACCTCATGTGGCCCAGGTCTGACAGGTCTTAAGAACCGAAACATGTATACCCGCCTGCTCCTTCAAATGCTCAAAAGAGGTACCCTGGAGTTGCCTTTCACAGGCAAACCGGGCCCTGGCAACCTCAAGACACTCCCTAACTACATGGCAAGAACGACTGCTTTATTAAGTTAATAATAAATGTTCCTTTGTTGAGAGACACAACTTACCTATTTCCTTCTTATCTAATTTGACAAGTGCATATATTTTCAACTTGATTAACCTAATGACAATAACATGTCTTTGAATTTTTACTCCTAGTCCATCTACTTTGATGAGCCCCTGACTGGTCAACCTGAAGAACACAACGCTGTAGGTCTACCTGACTGGGTGACAGGAGAGCTGGGTGGCCATACTGACGACAGTTTGACTGTTGGTATGCTGAAGGACAGAACCACTTCCACACCTTTAGCAGCACATCACAGGTACTGTTCCAATGTACCCCTCTCTGACCCACATTCAATCTACATTATTATAAAAAACACAATACATGAATAATTGACAAACACTTGATTAAAACACAATGACCAAGACAAAAGTGTTCACAATGTCCTCAAGAATTATTGTCATCCTTCTTAATTATATGTGTATACCCACGATATTCACAAAATTTTTATATTTAACTCAAGTAACAAGATAAAGACAACATATTTAACTTAAAACATTTTTTTTTCTGTAAAAAGTGACCACAATTATTAGCACACCCTGCATTTAATCTCCATCTGAAGTGTGTGATGAGGTTTGAGAACATATGGAGAAGATTTGAGACCATTCCTCTACACAGAAACTCTCCAACTCCTTCAGATTCTGAGGTTGACGCTTGTGGACTTTTCTTTAGCAAATCCCACAGATGTTTGGATTATTTTGTGATCTCTGAACCATTTTTGGGTTGATTTTGAGGTGTGCTTCATTGTCCTGCTGGAAGGTCCAACCACGGCTCACTTTAAGTTTCCTGGCATAGGCTGTCAGGTTTTCATCCAGTATCTGTTGGTGCTTTTCCATGGCACAATGTCTTTAAAAAAGACGTCCAGGGCCTTTGGAAGAAAAACAGGATCAGAGCTCCACTACCAGACAATACAGTGGGGATGTGGTGCTTTTGTCTTTGGCTCTATGGCATTCTACGCCACACCCATCTTACCAAAAAGCTTTACCTTGGCTTCATCTTACCTACAACCTTGTTCCATTAAAGGTTCCAGAGGTGTTTGGCAAACTTTAGGTGCTTTACTTTGTGTGTGAATGAAAACAGGGGCATTTTGCTTGCTACCCTCCCAAGCCGATCGTGTTGGTGTTGGTGCCAACTGATGGTGGTTAGGGAGACTCTCTGACCCAAAGATTCAACTGACTTCTGCAATTCTCTAGTTGTAATCCTTGGACAATCTTTTGCTAGTGGAACTACTCTCACAGTGTGTAGGTTCAGTTTGCAGACATGTCCTCTACCAGGCATATTTTTAACATCTCCAGCCTCATTAAACATCAGAGTTATTGATCTAACTGTTGAAACTGGTAATTCGAGAGATTTTCTTGCATCCATATATTGTGCAGCTCTACAATTTTTCTTTCGCACATCATGGCTGCGTTCCCTTGTTTCTCGCATTGTGAAGAACATCAAAGAGAATTTGGCCCGTGTCCCCTCATATGTATACCCCAGTAATACAGGAAGAAAGAAAAAAACACTTCAGAGTTCCTAGTCAGTTAGGTGAACCTAAAAATACCAAATAGAACAGGAAATCAGAGAGGTAGAGGTGGCAATAATTGTGGCAGATACCTTTAAAGAAAAGTTTGCTTTATGTTAAGAATATTATGGGGTTTTTTCCACTTTGTTGCTGGAGTATTACGTTGGATTTCTGTGAGTATTTTGAATTAAACATCATGAGTGTAGACAATAAAGACACTTCTTTCCTTTCATTTTACTCTTTTGTTCTTTTTTTTTAAAGAGTGCTAAGAATTTTGGAGGGCAGCATAGCCTTGAATTAAAAGAACTTGGAGTCATAGCAGACCTGCAGTCCTCTGGGAGTTTGTTCTAGATACGCAAGGCAGGAAAACTTAAAATGTTTCTCTGTTTTCACAGTTTTGACTCAGTGGATAGAAAACACACCTGCTCAGATGAACTGGAGGGTCTGGGGTGTTCATAATAGAGCAGCAGAACTATGTTATGCCTAAACCAACAGTATTTTGAACTGGATTGTTTGCAGAACGGAAGCCAGTGTAAAGATCTGAGGACTGGATTTTCATAATACACTTTCATGATCTCAGTGAGGACTCAAGCAGCAGTGTTCTGAATCAGCTGTAGCTGTAAATACGGCGTTACAGTTGTCAGGCCGACTGAACATTCAGACGTGTACAGGTTTTTCTAAATCATGAGACATTTGAACAGGATAAGCGGTTGCGGAGAATGAATGAATGAATGAATGATCTGAAGGTGGCAATTGATTGACTTTGTAATCGTCTCAATGAGGCGTTTAAGATACATTGCAGAATCCATGACTGCACCAAGAATTTTGATCATGTTGATGGTCATTTACTTCACCGACTGGAGCGGGGTGTTGACTTTTGATGATTTTGCGTTGTCTCCATAAACTATGACGACGAGTTTTATGCTTGTTTATCCTTGTATCCTTCTGATATATCCACATGTTTATTTTTTTAATGCCCCTTTTCAGAGCTGGCATGTGATTATTGTTTCCTTGTGATATGGTGGCCATATTATGATGCTTTAACAATGTTTTCTAAATGTTTTCCCAACACAATACTTATTTGACATGACATATTTCACTCCTGCATTGGTCAGCTTTTCTCCCATGATTAATGTAGATTCATTTTCATTTTATGGCTGCAGTCCATCAGTGAATTTAGTTTAGTTTAGTACGGGGGATGTAGGATGTGTATGGTTTGAACCGATACAATAACCACATATTTATTTTCTATACAATTTAATAACCATTATGCACACATGCGGGAAAGCCAGGCTCAGATATAGTTTGCAAAGATGGATGGATTATTATTCCATAGCTCTCACTAGATTTGTTAGATTCATATTTATAGCCATTGTCCCTCTAAACTACCACTACTTTTATCTAAATTGTAACTTTGCTGGTCTGGTTTTGCAGCATGAAAATACAACAATACTAATAAATATAAGTCTTTTTATTACAAATTATTCAAAATACGTTGTCAGAGCTGGTTTAACGTTATTCAGGACATCTTACTAAAGCATTTCTATTTGTCAAATAAATTGAAATTACATTTAGAAACAACAAACAAACAGGGAAGTAGCACTTTATGACTAAAAATGACAGATAAAGCATCTGGTTTACATTTGGTTACCTGTGGGTTGATCCTTTTTGCATGCTTTGTTTTTCTTTTTTCCTGTTTTGTAAATTGTTAATGGAATGTTGATTTAGGGATTGAAAAAGCATCAAATTGTCAAATATAGCTAATTTAGTATCGCATTATGTTCCTGCACATATACTATTTATCGAAAACCAAACTCCCCCCTTATCCTAGCTTTAACTTTGCTGATGAGAAGACTGATTAAGAAATCTTTTGGTCGGATGCACATAAGATATTTATCAAAGCATTCTGTTTGATGTATTTTTTATTTTTTATTTATCAGACTTTCATGACTGATTCATATTTGCTCTGCAACATTATCCCAAAAGCTAAAGACATTGCCAAGTTCTTGCATCAGTCTGCTTGCACCGTCCATTCTGATTTTTCAAAGAGATGCTCTTCAAAAAAGCAGAAGAGGATGAATAACCTCTTGTCTTCTCTATGCATCTCTCTGTTACTCTCCTCTTTACCCTTTCCCATTCGTTGAACCTAAGGTCTAACCCCCAAAGAGGAGACAAGAGAAAAACAGAATATAACCATTGAAAGTTGAACAGTCTTCTCAGCTAAATAGCTAAATCATATACAGTATAGCGTTTACATGCATTAAGAGATTTAATCAAGCAACACATTTCTAGAAAGGTTTTGCTATTTACATTTATGTAGAATGTGTACGTGTGAACTCTTTTAACATGCCTTACTAAATCATCTCTCATCATTCTTTGCTCAGGAGTATTTTCTCTTCCACTAGGGAATTTGGGCAAAATGACATCAATAATAGGCACATTATCATCATCATCATGAAGTGAGTAAGTGAAATGAAGAGCTATATGAAAGTCAAATCACACTGACAGGGGGTTGTAGAATATTTCGTTATGCGTGATTATCAGAAGAAATTGTCTTTAAAGTGGCCTTATGTTCGAATCTTTTGCCAACATTTAATCCGATTTGACAGAATGAGAAGAACTAACAGTCTTGATATTTGTGTATGCCCTTTTATGTATTGTGTTGCATAGTCATTTAGAGACTTCCCTTGGAAATGTCCTGTCATCCCACTTTATACCTCAGGAACTAATAGTTTGTTAATATCGATTAGGCCTCCAGTCATTACTGACTGATGCTTAACCTTCGTCTTGCACCACTCCTACTTGAGTCATGCTTGGAGATTTCGTAAAACACCTCAGAACCGTAATCCTGCACTTGTGTTCGTCTGGGTAAGAGGCTCTGTTTGTCTTTTGGCCAGCCATGTTTTCTCAGTGGCTGCTGAGCCTGGCCTCGATTCTGATGCACATTCCAGCACCGATTCCAGCCAGCATTACCCACTGCCCTGCTATCAGGGTAAATAACACAAACACTCCCTGAATCCTAAGAAGTCCCAGTCTTGTCCACTAGATGGCCACTTTACTGAGCTTACTAGGTAACAGCAGCTTAAACCAGTTATCATGATATTATTATGATGGTACACTTTTTCGTTCTGTTTGAAGTGTGAATTCTGGTAGTGATAATTCTCACATATTCCTCCTAAAATTACATACTGCACATAAAATTCTACTTTGTTACACAATCCTGTATGATCATGCTTTCCTTGCCAAACTTTGATATCCCCCCATATCCCACTGGCGTTATGAATTCAATCTGTGTTTTAGATTTCTACAGTAATGCTGAATAATAGGTATATTTGCAATTAAGTACTTAAGCATACTTTCATGATTTGTACATCTTGTGTGTATCTCTAGTAGTATTGTCAAATATATGTTGAACTCAATGAGTTTAATTTTGTTGCCTGTCGGACCTTAGTCTCAGTCTAGCAGTGAGGTGTTTTCACATCATTACTGACATGCTTGTAAGGCTTGGATCTGATTGCAGTAAAGTCATCATTAATGGGAATTTCTAGTGATTCAAAACAGTACGGTAAGATGTTTTGTGGGGGGGCAGACTGCTGAGAACCACAGTGTCTGACCATGAAAGATGCTTGGATCACAGACTAACGTCCTGATGGAGAAAATAAGCCTGACCAAGAGTCCTTTTATGTGTCTCTCTCATTTAGATAAGATTTAATGGAAGGAACTTGTCTCTTCCCTCCCTGTGGTGTGGCCATGTCTGATCTTTCTCACTCGCCATTAATCAGGTGATGGGCGGCGTTTCATTCTTATGGCTAAACTGTTTGGAAGAGTGGAAATTTCACGCAGAGTGGGCACGACTTTTATTTATTTGAGAACCATCGTCCTTTTATGTGAGCGTATGAACAGATAAACACACACACTCATTGAGCCAAAATGCCCTGACCAAATTCCATCATGCATTCTACCATTTAGATACTATTCTTCGTGTAGCCACAAGATGGAGCCACTGCTTTGTCTGTAGCAGCAGTCCAGGCTGAAGAACCCACAAGTGCAGTCAGCCAGGGTTAAAAGATCAGAGAAAACCGCTTAGGTTATTATCCAATGCCTACACTACATACAGTGGTGGAAGACTTACATGTCAGTTAGTGTTCAAAGCTGATTCTGCTGTCCATTTTTGTATGGCTCTCTATCATACCCTATTATTGTCTCTTCCTCTTCCATCTTCTTACCATTCATCTAAACAGAAATCACATGTTTGTTTTTTTTCATGTTGGATGCAACAATAACGTCTCCTTGTAGTTGCAGAAGTCATTAATGCTGATGTAAAGAACTCTCGCCTCTCTCACATGCTAGAATGTTTCCATTGATCTTGCCTCCAGGTGGTGGCGGGTTATGAATGTGCTGCAGAAATCTTTTTGCCCCAAGGTCAGACTGCTTCCTAAGGGGGCCTGAGGCTAAAAACCAGGCCCAAAGGCTCTGCAGCTGGAGGTTAGGCTGGGTTATAGGTGTCAGGCTGCTTTAATCAGCCAAGCTGCATCTTCTGAGGCTTAACATGATGTTCTCATTTTCTCCTCTGTGTGTGTGTGCGCGCCTCTCTCCCTCTCTTTGGCCTTTGATCTCTGGGCCTCAGACTCAAGACACATCTGATTCAATTATCCTCATCCACCTGTTGACTCAGAGACTCAAGACTGCAAAGATTTGCCCCCTTATCCAAGTTTCATGGCTGCGTGTGTGTGTGTGTGTGTTGAGTGAGAGAGAAAGCAATTGAGAAAGTAAAGTTTAAGTCTTAATTTTAAATTATTGAAAACATAGGACTCAAGATAAGGACACCAGTGATGGTACTTATGTCAATTCATGCATTTATAACAAATCATTTGCTGCACTGATGGAAATAGACAGTATGCTGCTACATGACTATAATGATGAATGAAGGGTAAAGGTGCTAGAACAGATAAACACACACACGCTCTTAACAACTAATTGTTGTTGACCCGTTTGAGTGGAGACTCAAACGGGTTAAGAACAATTAGTTGCTCTAATCAACACTATTTGTCCTATATTTAGTCATTCAGTCATCATTTTACATTTCTCTGTGATTCTTGATAATAAATGACTAAGACTTCACTTAAGCAAATAAAAATGAAATATTCTTTCAAAGATTATTTACATTTTCTGAACAAAGTTGTGAGAATAAGTGTAAGATGGATTGAAGATAAAAAATAATTAGAGGTGCACGGATTGCAATTTTCTTGGCCGATCACCCATCAACGATTTGTATTAACTGTGACAGGCTGAAACGATTTTGGCCAATTCCAAATTTTTTTCCTTTAAAGTTTAAAAATCATAATGAGTATTGTATTTTATGTCCTCTTATTTTGAAGGATTACAGCGGAAGTAACAAGGCTGGTCGGCCATGTGCAATGTGCATGTATTAGAACCTGTTCCTTTAACAGATTGTATGACATTTTGAAGTAAAAATAAAGCTTTGTACGCCTCGTTCTGTCCATTATATGTCTGCTTTGTTCCAGGACTTCTGGGCTCGTGGCTGGCTCTGAGTTCCCGCTAACTTTTGCCACTCTGCTTACTTTAGCTTACTTGATAAGTTCCTCGGGGTGATTCATTTTGAAGTATGGGATTAACTTTGTTGTTCCGAATGTTTTCGGGTTGAAGAAATTACTTATTTTGTCCTTACCGATGTTACAAATTGCAAGCTTTGTGTTTTCTGGTTTACATGTGAGATGTTTGGAGCCGTGGTAGCTCATGCTTGGTGTGGGTGTAGGGCGAATGCATGCAAGTGGCCATATGTGAGGCTTATCGGCCGATTGCCGATTTCCTCAAAGAAGGCCTCCTGGTGCCGATCGACCGGCCGATCGATCGTTGCACCTCTAAACATAATCTCATGGGTTGCCCTTGTATGGAGGTAAAATGTTTGCTTACATTATAGTGTGAAGGACTCAAGACCTCTATGAAGCTTAAAGTGTCTTCATTGTATTTCTTTGATACACTACATACTCAAATCACACACTTAAATTAATTACCCAATAAGAATTCTCTGAGATGTTTAGTGCTTTTAAAGAAATCATCATTCAATCATATTTTATGTTCAGGTTTGTCCCCAGAATCTTATCTATGACATGATCACTTTAATGCATTTCTGTGTCCTGCAACAAAGCTTATTTTAGTTTGGCTAAGATTATTTAATTAGGATCGTTCTTCCCCCCAAATTATTATTTATAATATCAGCAAGAAAGAAAATAAAAATTCTGTCCTTCACTGGTCCTATAATTCTTAACTGCAGTGAGTTAGACTAGAGACAGCAATTTCTCAAGTAAAATGAAATAACATGATCTGTTAGTACAGGAGTCATTTTTCATCCTATTTTACCAACTAATATCTTTATTGTGCATTCATTTAAAGTAGCATTTAAACAGTATCAATAATCAAATTTTATACAGATGTAGACCACATGCAAAGATACTTGAATTCTTTAGCCAACGTGGAATACAACTAAAATAGTACTACCTATATATATATATATATATATATATATATAGGTAGTACTATATATATATAACTATTATATATTATATAAACTATATAACTATTTTTTGCTCAATAAACCAGAGATGTGAATATTGTGTTGGTATTGTATTCATATTACCTTTGATGATTTGAAGTAAAAGATGCTTCCTGTTACATACCAAGGAACTATTCCCAGAACTCAGCAATAGTGCTCTACCTCATTAGATTGCACTGCCTGTGTCAGATGAGGTTCAAATTTCATAATACCAGGTATGCTTAACAATTACCTGGAAAAGAGCACCCATGGGCACCAAGTGTAAGAGTGCTCTCCAGATTGACTATGACTACTATTAGAAAGACATTTTTTTCTTCTTCTTTTGATTGCAGTCTTCTTCAACATCTTCATTCAATTAGCAGTAGTGAGTCATCAATGTGCCTGTATTGCATTAGATAGTGAGTTTGTGTGAGAATGTGTTCATGTGCACGTGCGCCGGTGAGTATCAGCAGTTTCCCCGTTAAGCTTCGTAATTGACATGATGAAAGAAAATGATCCAGGTATGTTATTATTGAGGGGTTGTACAGGCTGTAAACGGTTGCCCTGTGGGTGTCCATGGAAATTAACTAATATTTGTATTGCTCTGATGAGACGAGATACGGACCACAATACATGCAACCAATGCCATATGTTGACTGTCTAAGAAGTGAGGCATGCTGCCTGTGTAAGCACTATCGTATGCTAACGGAAGGACAAGAGGAGATGCAGGAGACTTGCATTCCGCAGATAAACTAAAGTCCACTTTGCTTTCTGTTCCTTTTTTACTTCCAGGAGAAGGTTATTTGATGAAAGGAGCCCAACAAGACCCACCTCCACTCCACTCAAACTGTCGCCCAGACATGATGTCAGAGTGGTGAGTTCTTCAATGTATGACAGATCGTCAACCACACCTCTGGACTTCCCTGAAATACTTGTCCTCCGAAACAACAAATAGGGTTTCCAAAATTTATAGATCGCTGCAAGGTAACTGTGATGACCCATGGACATCAAAACGGCGAACCTGCTTGTGTCATTACAAATAATAGCCTCTATCTTTAGCATTGTAATTTCATGTGAGCCACTGCATTGCATTATACTAACAGGTGGTATTTTGCCTCACCTTATTGATAGTAACGCGGTCCCTCAGTGTAACGTAACACGATTACACTGCATCACCACCTCTCCTACTTCCTCGTTAGTGGTACATATGTTTATCTTACCCCTGAAAAGTCAGTGGTATTATGGGATCTTCATCGCCTCCGTATCCATGCCCGCCACTGCAGATCTTTCGTGTTAACGCAATAACTCAATAACTATTTGATTGATCATTTTCAAATTTTTTACCTTCACAGTCCTTAGTGTGAGGAAGAACTTGATTGATTTTGGGAGAAGTTAGATAATTACCCTGACCAAAGGCCAATCCTTCACCAATCCTCATGGAGAACTGTTTAGTAGTTTTTATGTATAAAAACGGCCAACTGATAAACAAATTTGCAAAGGTAAAATATAACATTTTCAGAAGTCAGGACATGATGACAAATTTTTTTTGAAACATTCCACAGGTATAGCGATTTAAATGCTTACATACAAACATGATTGATACCAAAGCTGCATCCTCAAAAGCCCTGCTATTCGCAAGCAAGGGGCAATCCTCACCACTCTGTGAGACATGATTTTATAAAATACATCAGTAACCCTTTGTTCAATTGTTTTAGGTTATTTGCATCCTGTCTTTACTTAGTCGTCACTCAGATTCCAGACAGTTCTGTTCATGTAGGATCTGATCCGTCAACGCAAGAAGCCGATTGAGAAATCCAGGACCTTGTTCATCAGACCATGCTGAACCTACTCTTATGTGTACACAGAACAAACAAGGGCATAATTCACTACCAACACTGCTAACACATACGTGACCCAAACCATTTGTTACCACTCATACTGTTTTTTGTGTTTTTTACACAATGTGTGGAATTGTTGGTGCGATACAGAGACTGTGACAAACGTCTTTGAGCAACCGGTGACCGCATACTCAGAATTCCAGATATTGACATGAAACGTTTACTCTGTTTGTTCGAGGGCGAGGCTCTGGGACCTTAATGCCTTTTTAATCAGAAGTGGCATTTAATCCTGAGATATTCTTTTCAGCGATTGTTTTGTGTCAGAACAGTTCCGCTAAGGTACACCCAAGGTCCACACTCCACCAGATCCTAATCAAATTCAATAACATCTCTCCTTTCCCTATCGCTCGCTTCATTTTATCTGATATTTCCCATATTTCAACCTTGCTGCCTGAACTTGGCTTGAGTAAACTGATCTTGAATCAACAAAATCCTGTGAAATATTTGAATAATACCGTATGAAACAAATCCGGTGGCCCCTTGTAACAAAAGGCAGGGGAAAAGAAGAAGAATAGCCAGTATGGCTGCATATACCCCTCTTTTGTGGAATTTACTGTGTGACGGAAATAATGTGGAACTGCCAAACATCTGGAGCGTTGTATGTGAGAGGGGGGGCGGCGGGGGAGGGAAGGGTTTGAAAGATTGAGATAACGAGAGAGTGGAGTGCTGTTACTTTAGGAGGAGAACACATGTGGGTGTATTGAATATCTGTGAGGTTTCTAAGAACCTTGTTGTTGTTGCCAAGGGAGGAGTTGTACTGTGTCAAAATAAAAGCCTCCATCACTGTCTGCAGTTCGCTTACACAGGCCAATCTGCCAATCAAAGAAATCATTTAAATTCCCTCCTCTAATTTAAAACGTCAGTCCCCCATAATGTAATTTTTCCTGTGGTTTATGTACTCTTTCACTTCCCATTTCCATTTTCAGGTGGATGGGGGGCTGAAGGCAGATTCATCTCCCGATGACAGTGACCTGGAGGCTCGTCTCAACAGCTGGAACCTCGGGGTGAGTCCAGGGGCATGCCTTGAGCTCCTTGGTTACATGCAGCTGTCAGCCTGCTGTAGCTCAGCCACAGTGACAGTGAATGCCTCGACTCAAGGTCAAAAATCAATAGTGCATTATTGCTAAATTAGCCATACTTCTCAAACACTGCTGAACAAAGTGTGTTTAAATCATCTCACCCTCATCCCCATGAAAGTGCCTCCTTTAGGCAACTCACTGCTATGGGGTTGTGTAAACTGAGCATTTGAAGATGTGCTGCAGGATTATCTCCCTGTCATGAGTAGGTCTGGATTTGATAAGTACTCTTCCCTCATGTCTTTTCTTCTTTTTTTTATTCCTTCTTTCACTACCTGCATGACCCTCATTCTCTCTTTTTCTCTTTCATTTGCTCGTCACCTCTATCCTCTCGCCCTTAAATCTGACAGTGATATTTTTTTACAGAAAAGCCACTCTCTTTATGCTTTTACCTCCTCTTATCATCTCTGGCACCATCTCCAACTGTCCGTCCAGCTATCTTTCACAGACTCCCTCCTTTCCCTTTTTCGTTCAATACCAGGGGTAATCTGAGGTATCTATCAACAGACGTGAAGTCGTGCTTTGCTATGCTCTACACTCCTCTGTTCTGAAAGGCTGATAAGAGGCATTGCTTGGCAACACTCCCCCAAGCCAGCATCTATCAAATCAACAGATGTCCTTTCACACACACGCACACACCCTTTTAAAGTTTACAGAAGTTTTATGGATGCACTCCTCCAAGTTCCTGAGTAATTTCAGCACAGCCAAGTGTCGCTCTTATCTACAACATCTTGCTTTAGATAATCTGAAGCAGTCCATACCGGTTTCTTCTTTTCACCTCTAATGTAATAATCATGCATACAGCTGTTGTGGCCATAATGAAATACTGAATCTTTCAGTCAGTTAGTAGTTTGGGTGCTTGATAAACAGATTTATCTGTGATGAGGATGGAGGATAACATGCAGTTTCATGTCTGTTTAGGAAACAGAAACATGCGAAGTAGAGGAAATGGTAGAAAACACAGCATATTTTATCAGAGAACACAGAGATCATGGGTTTGCACTGCTACTTGGTCCTCCATTGTCTGTGATTAACTAGGGAAGCCATCAATCACCATGTGTTTGTTTGGCTGGAGAGCCAGGTCCTGTGATGTGTCTTGAGAGCTGTGCCTATTCTGTATCTGCCCGTCCGTACATCCACCTCAGGTTCCAGTGACACAGGATGCCATTCCAGCACAAACTTACAGACTGAAGAATTATGTGTGAAGGCATGAAGGGATGGAGTTCAAGTTTAGTGCAGCGTTGCACATCATAACACCACAGCATTTAGTCACTGTGTCTTACGTGCCCTTTGGGCCGCATTCACTCAAATCTGATTACTGGCCGTCTGTGGGTATAAAAACAAATCCCATTCTTGTTCTCAGCCTGGGCTCAAGTTTAAAGGGATATTGATTGACTCATCACTTGCTAAATATGGATGTTTTAGCCAGTGCCAGATTTAAGTAGCAATTCATCACACGTTGTGGCATGCACCGTTGATTCCGGTTTGCACTGACTAAACTGAGAGAGCTGCTCTATGCACATGTCTGTCTTTCTGTGTGTTTATCACAGCCTACAAATAACACAACTGTGTTCAAGCAGGATGTTTCCTGATGGCTTACAGTATACCACCTAACAAATCGTCTGACTTCTTTGTACCTCCATCATGCTGTCTTCGTTGGGAGGCAGAGCTATTTCCATTTTTCCATTTATTACACCTGTCACTGGCTTGACCTGACACAACACATTGCTGCTCTATACTCATGGAGTGGCTATAGCGTTTTAGAGCCAAGCTCTGACTTTCTTTCAGGTTCTAGTCTCTCATCTCACATTCATTTTAGGTTAGCTTCCTATTGATGGTGCTGCCTCATACCAATAAATCCTTTTGTTACCACCCAGTGAATCCCACACCATTTACTCACAACTCCTTCTCCTTGTTCTTATCCTTCATCCTCACGTTGAAGAGGTTAAAAATCAAGGTTTTTACTGGGTGTCATTGTGTAATTTCCAAAGTCGGTTCTACTGCTGTAAACTGCTGTGATGTCTGTAGTTGCCAGCCCCTGCAGACCGTCTCAGTGCATGAGAGTCACTGTATGATGGTGTGAGTTTACAAGGAAGTAATGAAATTTAAAAAAGAAAAAAACACATCTAGGATGACAGAGGTATATGCAATTGTATAGATTTGACCGTAAGAGGACAAAAGATAATGTGTTGTCAAAAGCACACTGCCGGGACAGCATAAAAGGGCCTAGATCGGAAACAAGGTCAGTCACACACAATGCCTCAAAGTGGCCTGACGCATTATGTCTTTTATGTTAAGAGTTGACAGAGAAGGTTCCAACCACAGAACTTGGCTTTTGATGTGCTCCCAGCATTGTTGATGATAAACTGTGGGTCGAGGTCAGACCATGGTAGGGGTAAGGCTTTGTCAGGAGAGGAAGAGAAGTCTTAAGTTTTTCTGTTTGCTCTTTCAGAATGAAAAGCCAGGGTATTTGCGAGAGAAGCCCACCCACTTGTCTCCAGTAAGTACTCATAAGGGGCCTTTTGATTTATTTAGAAATACATGGAAATAAGTGTTTCTTTGTGCTCATCTCACCAACCAATTAGTCCTTTCTTTTTCTCTTACCTCTGTAGATTTTGAAGTCAAGCTATGGAAGGAACGCAGCTGATAACCATGGCCCACATCTTTTAGAGAGCAAGGAGGTATGCACTACAGATGGCAAACCAGTGTCTGGGAGTATTCTTTCTATAACAGAGGCTTTCACATGCAAAAGCTCTCCAGAGAAACACAAGAAACATTTAAAGAGAGAGCGAGAGATAGAAACATGTTCTCTGGTAATACATCTCTAGAACTGTAATGCAATCACTCCTTTCTAATGTCAGCCTAGTAGTGCTGCTGCTTGTTGCTATTTCATTTGGTTTCTCATTCGTCATTATAATTTTGATACGCTACTTCATCAGGAGTTTGCAGGGGGTATGCTATTTCACGGAGTCAGAGGTGAAAATGGGTCATTTAGAGGCTTCATGAGGAGCAAATGATTGTTTCTTCTTAAAGCCTTACTGAAAGGTGTTTAAATAGTGAACAGCACGACACCAAATGGTCTGTTTTAAATAATTTACAGCCTTCAATGGAAATGAAGCAATGAAACAATGGATGTTTGCAGACAACCTTTACTTAGAATCTTGCTGCATTTACATGCAGTCCAGCAGGGTTAAAGGAGCATTATGAACAACAACCAGCTGGAAGCAAAAGGTTTGTTGAACTCTTAAATGAAGAAATTATCTAACCAAGGCGGCTAAACTACGGTTAACTAGAAAAGTCCTCAAGGAATGCAAACCTCTGTGAAAGGCCAAAAACTATGCATGAAACTATTTGATTCTTTCTGTATCTTTCTATTGTTTTGTTTTTTTGAATTTTGTTTTCTTCCCTGCTCCTCACTCATAGACTTTGAGCAAGTCATTTTGTTTTGAACAGATATTATTGCGTCATTTCTTTTCCCTCTCCAGTACAACCATCAAAGGAACAAAGCACAACAGTACCCAAGGTTTAGGAAAAATTCATGCAGTCTGTCGTTCCTGTTTGCAGACAGGGAGAATCCAACAACACGCAACATTGTGATGTCACATTCCAAACGACTTGTTTTATTTTTATGCTGGGAAACATACAGTATAACAACACCAACATTTACTCAGCTGTAAAATATGCCAAAGCCTTGTTGTTTGTTGCCCTTAAATGTTGTTCCTATTCCTTTCCAGTATTTACATCAAAGGGCAGAGTTTTATTTTAAACTCTGTAAACACGGAACTACGGCAACATTTAATGATCCGTAGGATATACCAAAACCTACCTCTGGGCAGGATTTCATGCAAATGCATCCTTTGGCTTTTCTATTCCTTGGCAGTGGTAACAATACTTCCCTCTGCTCCAAAGTTTTTACCAAAGGAAAGCCACTAGCTGTTAAATATTTGCTATTAAAAATAAATTAAAAGATCACTTAATCACACATCCCAGAGCTGAATGGATGAAATATTCCAGATGAATATCTTTATTGATTACATAGTGTAATTTGTTGAGAACAATATAACGTTAGAACGGTCAATGGAAACCAAACTCATTAACCCATTGAGGTCTGGATTCAGAAACATACTCAAAATCAAAGTGGAAAAATTAGATCCCAGGCAAATCCAACTTTTGTGAATTTCCTCAAGACAACTAATAAAGTGGCTCAGTAGTGTGTATGTCCTCCACGTGCCTGTACGCACTCCCTACAACATCTGGGCATGCTCATGATGAGACGACGGATAGTCTCCTAGGAGATCTTCCCCCAGACTTGGATCAGGGCATCAGTCAGCGCTTGGATAGTCTTTGGTGCAACAATGATAAATGATAGTGGTG
Organism: Lophius piscatorius; assembly: GCA_009660295.1. NCBI lineage: Eukaryota > Metazoa > Chordata > Actinopteri > Lophiiformes > Lophiidae > Lophius > Lophius piscatorius. Next base: position 27,597 of record VRLP01002918.1, read on the forward strand.
GATGCAATGATAAATGATGTCCCAGAGGTCCACAATTGGATTCAGGTCTGGGAAAAGGGCACGGGCAGTCAATAGCATCAATGCCTTCGTCATCCAGGAACCGCTGACACACTCCAGCCACATGAGGCCGGGTATTTTGTCATACATCAGAAGGAACCCAGGGCCTTCTGCACCAGCACACGGTCTTACAATTGGTCCGAGGATCTCATCCCAATACCTAACAGCAGGCAGGGTACCCCTGGTTAGCACTTGGAGGTCTGTGCGACCCTCCAAGGATATGCCTCCCCAGATCATCACTGACCCACAGCCAAACGGTTAATCTTGGAGGATGTTGCAGGCAGCAGAACGTTCCCCACAGCATCTCCAGACTGTCTCACGTCTGTCACATGTGTTCAGTGTGAACCTGCTCTCATCTGTGAAGAGAACAGGGCGCCAGTAGTGAATCTGCCAATTCTTTTGTTTTGTGGAAAATGCCAATCGGGCTGCACGGTGCAGGCCCCACTTGTAGCGGCCCTCATGCCACCCTCATGGAGTCTATTTCTGACATTTTGGGCAGAAACATTGACACGAGTGGTCTGCTTGAAGTCATTTTGTAGGGCTTTACACATTGTAGCATATTGTAATACTTTTGGTAAACTGGGATACATATTGCAATATATTTTGCAAAAATTCCTGTTTTAAATATACAGAAAATAGAAATGCATGATGTAGAATGACATGAATACTAGAAATACTTTATATAAAATAAAATATTTTTAAGTTTAACTTGATAACATCAAAGCCTAAACAATAAAAGAGGATATGTCATTGGTGTCAATAAATATACTTAATCGTCCTTATCCTTTCATTCGGAGATTACATTAAAAAAAATGCATTGAAATGGTTGACAGAAGTAAAGAAGTTAGTTTGTACAGTGAATTTGAAACTTGTGAGAACATTTATATCGGTCTCATCCTATATGCATGGTATTTTATTTTTCCTTCTGAGTGATAGGTATTTATCATCCAGTGCATTGATCATGAAGCTCAGAAGTCAAGATCCCTCGTTATAAACTTTGAAACATTGTCAAGTTCTTTGTCCAAGGCGAGTATGATTAGTAGTTTTCTCCCCAAAGTATCCCGTTAGCGTAGCCATGTTTGATCCCTTACACAGTTGGTAATGACTGACAATGATTATCAGTTGACTTAGACTGCCGATACATTGACTACGATGTGATGCACCTGACAGTTTCGCTCATAGGTCTATCAATTTTCAAATGCCATGTTTTTACCAACTGTAACCTCCCATGGGGAACTTCTCTAAACCACATTGTTGCCATATTGGTTAAGCTTTGTCCACTTTCATGTACAAATGATTGACCTCGGTAAGAATGCTGTGGTTAGAGTGTTATGTTTTTTTTAATGTACCTTTATATGAGAAATTTAACAAAGTATGTGTTAACAGTTACATCTTTTTTAGGCGAACTGGTATACTGCATTTATGCACGACCTTATTAATAATATTGTGTAAATAATCCACTGCAGATTTGAGGCATCGTGCATCTTTTGTTAATTAGTTCATCTGGATAGCTTTTCGCTATTCATTTAATATTCTTTTTGTGCACTCCCATTTATATTTACAAACTGTCTGTCCTTCTCCCTCCACTCTTATTTTGAGTCTAATTAACTTTAAAAAACATAACTACAAGCTTTTTGTAGATCACAATCATATCTTTATCAGATAATCTTTTTCCACGATACTTGTGTTATCAGTTTCTGATATTATGACAGGTATGGTCTCGTTTATGGCCATATCTTAACTAAGACCTGTTTGTGTACTTGAAGTGGATTCACTTGCTTGAACACAATCATTCTCAAATGTCCTCCCGGGCTAGCAGTCTACCCGCGGACTTCTATTCAAAGATGCAAACCGTGCGAAACATTCAAGTAGCATCCAATGCTGTTTGATCCTGCATAAGTCTAGCTGACTGGCTACGCTCTGCTGTGTGTCCAGGAATATAAATGTATCTCATGTCAGAGGACAATATTCAAGCTCCACACCAGAAAAGTCTTAGAGAAACTTTGGGAGTGACAAATTTGGGAAATGGGTGGAAATTATGTGAGGCCCTTACTTTGCGATGTGTACATTTGTGATTTGCTTACTGTAACCAGAATATTTCTAATACAAAATTGCTTTAGGAATCCCCGCGTTTTTCCCAGCGTCACTAGCAAGTTCAATTCATCACACTTCCTGTCCTCTCCAAGAATAAATGGCACTATATGGTGCAGCCAATAAAGATTCCCAAACTATGTATCCTAGTTTGGTTATCCCCTGACTTTTTCGTTCGCATCGCAGCTTATGACATTTTTGTCCCTAAAACTTCCCCTCCCACCCCAACCCTCAAGGGGTGAATCATTTTTACTTAAATAATCTCTTAACCTTTCATCTAGCCACCAGACACTGAGCTGTCTCCTTGGTTTCTTGGTTTGTGGTCCAGAAACTCTAGAAGACTCTACCAGCCTGATCTTCACTTGTGTCCTTCGCTCATTAACAAAGGGTAGCATGTTATTGTGCTAAACTAAGATGATGAACATGGTCAACATCATTAACATCATTCTCTCCGATAGGTAACCTTGCAAACATGGTTGAAGATGGGAACAGAATTTAGAATTTAGAATGCAAAATAGGCCATTGACAATCTTATGGTGGTTACTATTTTGTAGCGTTTACTTCAGTCTATTTTAAACTCAGTTGATGAGGTGTGTTGGAACTGAGATGGTTGGGAAACTATTAATGCATGTCATTATTTTATTAATGCCATTTGTCAGGTTTTCATCTCAGTTAATCAGATCAGGATATAAAAACCTATGTCTACAGCAGCAGAGTTGTTTATGTACTGTTTGTCAGTTTATAGTATACCTTTTATCAGAGAAAGCCCATGTTTGCAAACCACCTTATTATTTTAGTTGTTATAATTTAAAGGTGAAATATTCTACCCTTTTTACACAAGTCAGTACCATTCCAAATTATCTTAATAAAATGAGTGTGACGTCATTTGGTTAAAATTACCCTTCCGGATGAAACTCATATTCTCCTCCAATATGATCTGACACACTCATTCTGAACAACCGGATTGAAGGGGAAGGACTAGACACGATTCCCTCTTCCTGGAGGAGTGTCGAATGAGCATGCTTCCATCGGCAGCCCTTACTTCTGGAAAACTTGATTCTAAGTCAGACCCAGAGGATAAAGAACCTCAGACACAGCAGCATGTTTCCACCAAGCTGGTTTTCAACGTTGTGTCATTTTACATACAGTATCTTTCTGTGTTATTCTATGTCAACTACATGCTAACGCGTGAGTGCTAGTTACAGAAGTAGTAGGTAGGGACAGATCAATTAAAATAATTATAAACTTTTTTAATTAACGGTATGAATACATGATAAATAGTGGTGACTCCTGTGTAAAGTGTACGTACATCTTGGTTTGATGATATATATATATATATATATATATATATCATCAAGCCAAGATGTCTGTCTATGTATATGTATATATATATGTATATATATATATGTATGTATATATATATATATGTATATGTATATATATGTATATATATGTATGTATATATATATATATGTATGTGTATATATATGTATATATATATATGTGTATATATATATATATGTGTGTATATATATGTATATATATATATGTGTGTATATATATGTATATATATATATGTGTGTATATATATGTATATATATATGTTAATATATATATATTTATAATTGTTAATGGAATGTAAAGTGGTTAGCACAAGCAAAAATACATTCAGGGAGACAAGCAGGGGCAATTCCATCAAAAAAAAAAAATCCACTTAGATGTAATGTCCTCTGAGACTGGAAGGCGATACAGAGCTGTGAAGAGCAGCTTAGCTTAGCCTAGCCTTAGCCCTTTAAACATGGGGCTAACTGCTCAGCAGCTGCCTTCAAAATGCCGATGAGAGGTAAGGTAGATGGGTGGAGATCTTGTGGGTAGGCGGGACGAGAAAGCCCGGATTGGGCTGAGTTTCTGCTTGACAGGTATAATATGTGAGGCCATATGTTGCGATTTCTTCGATTGGACTGCCAGCGGAAGTCACACGATGAATAATTTCTGACGTGCCTCACAAAAAAAACGCACATATCAGTCTATTTTAACCCTCATTGGTTCAGTAGGCCCACAAAATATCAAAAATAAGTAATAAAAAAATTGAAAAGTGAAATTTTCACAATACGTTAAAACACACCTGACCAGGTGTCCTAAGACACCATTAAGTGTTATGTGAGTGGCAATAGCTCTGAACCCCAGAGGATAAAGCTGTAATCACACATCCTCAAACGGCACAGAGTTTCCATTTAGAGGAAACTCAAGTCACCAATTCCACCTTATCTATATCACCTTCAATAGCTATGATAAGCTTTCATGCAGGACCGTGCAAGCCCTGTCTGTGACATCAATTCCCTTAAATTCCCAAAGCCTGGTTTTAAATTGCCGATGTTTAAAGTTCTACTCATACCACATGCCATTAAGCTGGGCCGAGCTTAACAAACATCTTGGCTTTCAACTCATCCTCCAGCTAAAATACAGACTGCGTTGGTAAGAATGCTGACTACTCTTTTCCTATGGAATAATGAGTGGCAGCTGAGAAACTTCCGACATTCCTTTGAGTCACTTTCCTCAGACGTTGTATTTGCTAATGGGTAAGTTGTGGAAAACAGCAAAGTCCTGCTAATCCATAAGCGATATCCTAGCAGTGTTCCTCATTATGAAGGCTGGGACTATTTTTGGAAATTCAATTAAAGTACTGATGAGTTTGGCTGCACCACAGGCTAATGTCATGTGATTGCAGAGGAAAATACTTACTGGCTGATTAAAGCAATCAGTTCGTCTTCTTCAATCGGTATTCTCTCTTGTTTTTATCATTGTGTATTTATCAATTTGTTGAAAACAGATATGTTGAACCAGATTCAGGAACTGTGCGCGTACATATGTGTTTGTCTGTGTTTGTGTATGTATGTATATATATATATATATATATATATATATATATATATACACATATCTAAAAATATATATATAAATATATATATTATATTAATAGTTTATATAATATAAACAATATTTATTTTCTAACATTTTCTCTTATTATTGTGCACTTTAATCTCCTTCTGCTGCTATTTGTTATTGTTGTATTATATTGTGTTATTTTATGTGGCTGGCATTGGCCAAGACTGAAGATGGAAATTAACTTTGGCTATAATCTTGAATATTAACATGTATATGCTCCTTAATATAAACTGTCCCTTTTTGTAAATAAAGAAATTAAAAAAACAACTAACCCCATTTGTACCTGACCTGAGAGACTGTTGGCAGCAGGCACAGCGTGGTAAATAATTGCAGTGATGTCAACCAGTGACACTTTAATGGTTACAAGCTCCTCATTGATCATCAGACTCCTTTGCTTGCCTTTGCCCTAATGATGCAGTTTGTCTAATCTCATGAATCCTCTGGGGCGGATATCGGCCTGTGATTTAGAGGACCATACCCTTTCTTAATTGAGCATTTGTCAAACTGAAAAAAGAGCAGGCTGGTGAGCTTTAGTAGTTATACGTGGACTAGTTCTGTCGAATAGCTTCAGGATGTTACTCTAGGCTGCTTCTTCCAGCACTAGGGAAAAAGAGAGTTCCATAATAATGAAATTATGAATTCAAACATCTCATGTCATTGATTGTTGTCTATTTGATGTATTCATATTGCCAGTAATAATCTTTACTTTTAACTACGGTCCTTCAACAATGAGGGTTTTTTTTTTTTCTCATGTCAGAAATTCCGCTTAAGCCATTTAAATCCAACCTTACCAGCTGCACAGACTACAGTAAATTTACGTCTTGTCAGAATGTGGAAATGGCATCTAGCTGTTTCTCAGTAGATAGCAGGGCGTTGGATACCAACCACTGTAGAGCATCTGTGTTTACAGAGGATGAAAGATGCAATAGGGCACTGTACGTCTCAGGCAAGACGAAGAGAACGTACAAACACAACCTTGCTTTGTGATGCTCAAAGAGTTAGCGATCATATTTTTATCCAGACTGCGTTCCCTCGAGAGAAAAACGCCTTCACCCTACGCCTTAGAGGGTAGAAAAAGCGACTGTTTTCGTATTTTTCAAGCATTCCCTCTCGCCCTTACCAAACCACTTCCTAATTCTTGTCCTTTCAAGAGTGAAGTGTCAAAAAACATGGCATCTTACAACAGTCGTTACAACTCTGAAAAAGAGAAGAGGCGGGGGGGGGGCTGTACCACCCAGTCAGGCTGATTTAGAGATGCCTTAGGTGTGTGACATTCCTCCTCCTCCTCCCTTCACTGATGCCTTTATAAGCAAGTTTCTAGCCCCCCTGATCTAGTTTGACAAACTTTCTCCAAAGAGCATTTGAAAAGAGGATGAGAAAGTGACACCCCACATGTGCTTTTTTAGGGTGGCAGCATCTGCCATCTCTCTCTGTCTCTATGTCTCTCTTTAGCTTTTTGAGGCAAGAACTTTCTTGTCTGACAGGTCTCCTGTGGTCCCCTCCATTGCACAAAAACGATGGTAAATCATAAAAAAAGAGACCAAAGGAAGAGATAAAAAACTTGAGAGCGCTTTATCGACAATATGGTTTATAAATGAAGCTCGAGAGCAGTAATGAGGGGAGGCAGATACAAGTCAGAATTCTGTTTGTTGGTTAAACTATTTATAATGGAGCTCAGAATGACCAAGTGAAAGGATGTCGGCAACAAAAGCTCTTTGGTTTTAAAGATTCCTCATTTAAACCTAAGGCATGCATGCATTGTTTTGTCTAGAATCCAGTGTGCTGTTAATATTGTATTATATAAATCTATACAGTACCAGTCAAAAGTTTGGACACCTTGTGTCAAACCATAGTATGATTGAATCATATTTTTATCCAGGTCTCTATGGCGTGATCTGTCGTAATTTGGAAGTGAAAAAGTATTTTTGTAAGAATTGCAATTCTGTCCCAGGGTTGACTAACCCTGGGACTAACTAATTCTTTTTCATTTTTTTTTTGTGTATGTGTATTTGTGAGTCTGTGTGTATATACAAATATATATATATATATATATATATATATAACATTTTCTTCAAAAAGACAATGCAGTTGTCGTACTGTAAAGTAAGAACCTTTAGACTTTGCTCTTACGGCCAATGACTGCTATGCTACAGTTCAAGAATTATACAGCTCTCCTGCAGGAAAGTAAGGACCCTGACCTCTTTCGTTTATAGAGTGAATAAACCCCGTACATAGGAGATGTTATTTTTCTCTGGCACACTCTCAGACCCCTTATTGAGAGAATAGAAAAGCTGCCCCTTCTTCTTTTTCAGGACCAAGAATTTGTTGAGTATTACAGCCTTTTGAAGCTGCCAAGGCTGCTCTGAGCTGACTGTTAGTTACAGGATTCCTTGAGCTAGTCCATTACTTCATACAAATTCAAATTTAAAAACATGCCATTGATTATTTTTGTCGATAGTAGTCATGCAAAGTGAATACCTTTCAAAGATCAAGTTGTTTCTGTGAATAATATGGTCATGTTAGAGATGTGATCATTATTTTCCAGAGATGGTGAACTAATGGCTGATTTTGGCATTAAAAGAACAAAGAAGATGAAATATGGATTGCAATATTCTAAGTCAATTTCAGTAGATCATGAGTAGGTCATTAGACTTTTATTTGGCCGAGAATGGGCACCCCTCAAGCCTTAGGAAATCATTTCCAGGGTGCATATGACAGTACTAAACTTTTGATCCTTTGAAAATGCTGTCTTTAAATGAAAACAGTCACTCTGTTCATGATCAGCTGCAGTGTGTATGCAGTAATCTAAACACAAACATATACCAAAACACAGCCTTTGCGTACTTTAGACTGACTTACTGCCAACACGTAAACTCACAAAGTTGAGCACATTTCTGCTTCACACTTGTGTTTGAAGCTCTGTGCATGGATAAATGTTTTAGATGTAAATGTTTTTTCTTCGTCATTGTATTTGTATGAGAGACAAGACGCAACTTGTCTTCTTTCCTCCAAATTTATAATCCCCTTTTCATCCTGCCACTATATGGTGATATATTTTTCTAAGGCATCTTGGGAAAAAATGTTAGGTCACACATCTCAGTGTTTGACTTCTGAGAGGTTTATATGAATAATATATCACCTGTCAATGAGACGTTTTCATTGTATATGTGAAAAGGATTAACATTTCAGTAGCGAGTTAAATATATGATTTGTGCCAAATACACATTGAACTATCTAAAAAGGTAAAGACATTTTGTCACTATTTTGTTGAGCTGTGTGCTAAGATACTCCTAAATGTTTGCAATAATATTCAATGTGAAAGAAAAATCTGGAGTTTTATGCAAAGCACTTTAATTAAGTGTTTTATTTAGTGAGATTAGAGATTACCTTAGAAAAAATAATGTAAACAAAACCCCATTTCTATCTGGTTCACAAAAGTGCTTCAGTTCATAACAAAAAAGGTATATTTTAAATGTTGGCTCAATGACAGGTTAAGGTAGAGAGCTATCGGATGGAGAGAAGACAAGTAGATATATTGTGTGTCTAAGGCTGCGTTCACACTGCAGGCAAAAGTGGCCCAAATTCGACTTCTTTGCCAATGTGACCCATATCTGATTTTTTTATGACAGACTAAACAGCACAGATCCGATTTTTGTAAATCAGACCCATGACCGTTCAGACGGTCTCAACGGTCATTTCATCCGGCTTTCACGTCATTGAAGTGAGAAAGACGTCACAATTCTGCGCCGAAGGAGGCGGGACAGGGCAAAATCAAATGTAAATAACTTTAAAATTGATACACCCACACTCGCATGTCTAGCATCCATATTTATATCCGTAAACACAGCGTGCTGCGTGTGTCGTCCCGTCCTCTTCTGCGCATGCGGGTCACTTCAGGGCCGTAGACTTTTCACACGGGAGTCTGATGGCGGTCGCATTTGATTATAATGTGAACAACCACGCAAAAAAATAGGATCTCAGCAAAAAATCGGAGTTGAGTATTGAGAGCTCCAGTGTGAACGTAGCCTAATAGTCCAAGTGGAAAGGCAGCAAGGCTAAAAGCATTGGAAGAGGGCACAAACACCTGTATCATGGTGTGGAAGGGGATGGGATAGGAGTATGTGAAGATGGTGCAGAAGAGAGTGATGAGTATGAAAAAAAAATTGGAGGTGTGATGATAAAAAATGTAAGTGCTTATGCACCAGAAGTTAGTTATGAGTTGTAAGCGATAGATTATACCTACAGAGAGTGGATTAAGTGATGAAGAGTATTCCCTGGGAAGACTTGAGAGATCGGTGGTTGGAGGAGACTTTAATGAGTGATTTGGTGAATGGAACAGAGGAGATGAGGAGGTGATGGGCAGGTCTGTTGTTGAGGATAGAACCCAGATGGAAATGGCTGTGGTAAATACGTATTTCAAAAAGAAGGAGGGGCATATTATAAGAGTGGAGTTAAAAGCATACAGGTGGACTAAATCTTATAATATGAAAGACATTGGAGATTGCAAAGTGGTAGCAGGGGAGAACGTAGCCAGGCATTAGAGAATGGTCTTATGTAGGATGACTGGTGTAAAAGAGGAATAGAGCAAAGAAAGGGCCAATGATCATGTGGTGGATGCTATGTGAATAACTGGAAGGAGTTGGGATAGGCTCTGGATGATAGTGAAGAACTGCCGATTGACGGATGGAGAGAAGATCAGGAGATTGAATGAGGAGGTTCTGGAGGGTATATGCAGGAAAATGTTAGTAAAGAATATGAAAGGATGTACTCAATAGTTATTGACTTATAGCCTTAATACGAAGGATGTGCTGATGATGTGATGACGATTCCATAATATCCCAACTATTCAGGGATATAATAATTTAAAAAAGGCCCATGTCTAGTATCTTATTTTGCAGGACTATATCCACTGTAACATGTGTCCTGCAAATTTCAATTTGAACATACCATATTAGCATATTGAACCCAAAAACCTGTAGGGATAGCGTTATTGATCCTGCAGGCATGATCCTAAAATCCAGAGGGTAAACATGAAAGAGGTTAACTCTATATTCAAGAGCTCAAGAAATGAAGTAACATTCTCACTTCCACGGCTTCCTCTCTTCTTCTCCATCAAGTAAACTGTAGGTTGCATGTCCACAAACGTCACAAGTCGAAGTGATAAAGATGTGCACACACTTAGGCTATGCTTCTTAGCTGTTGGGTTGTCAATAAGGGATTTTTAGCTATTCTATTTTAGACAGTCTCAGAAATCAGAAGGTAAGAAATACTAGAGAATAATGCAGCTTGTGTGAACTTTACCACGCTTCTTGATCTGCAAAAAATGTCCATGTCACTGAGGAATGTGTTTGGACTTGTAACGCCACTAAAACCACTTGCTTTTCTTTTCATTGAGAGACCCATGACAGAAGGAAGTACCTACTGTTTGTCTAAAAGTGCTCCAGTATCCACAGAGTTACATAGTTGTATGACATTTGTTTTTTTGTGTGTTTCAAGGCTGAGCTGAAGATCAAAGTTCTGGAGGCCAAGCACCAGGAGGAGAAACTGAGGATGCAGCAAAAACACGATGCGGATGTTGAGAAAGTAAGAGTAAAATGTGAAGTACTGGATTCTCTGCCAGTAGCCGTTACTTTTGTAGATGGATATTTCTCCAATATATACTCTTTTGTACCTTAATTTTATAGCTTACGAGTACGAAAGTTTCTTTGCAAACATGTCTCTTCTGTAGTGTGCAAGGGAAGTTTTTACTCTGGCTGTATTCCATTCTGAACGTCAACTCTTTTTTTCTTTGGTTGCAATGCGGCGGAAAATAATGTCATCAGAAAATTGTGATTTTGAAGTATGTAAAACTGAAACTAAGCTCACACTGTTGGAATATAAACAACATAAGAATTTGCAAAACAACACAAAAAGAGTTTCAGTCAACTGGATAATTTCTTCTGGTGCATCTGGAGGAGCAGGTCTATTGACCTGGGTGCTCATGAAAACTAGTCAACCTGCGTCATGTACCTCATCACGGACTTTTGATTCACTCTGGTGGCGTATAAAAAGAGGCAAAGGAAGAAATAAAGGAGCTGTTTTTGGTCTTATCACCCAACCCACTCATAATTACAGTAGTTCTTCAAAGCTCCTTGTCATCTGATGAAAATAGTGGTACAGCTGTTTCATCTCACATGAGGGGGCCATCAGCTTTACTACAGATCAAGCACCTGGGATCTGTCAAGTCCTTGCTAAGATATTCTTTGCTGCCACAGAAGCTTTTGATAAAAGAGTGAAAACACTCCAATTTTCTCTCCACTTTAAGATGCCCCTTGCTTCTTTTTCTCGTTTGACAAGAGACAGGATGACAGCCAGCTCTCTCTCCCTCTTTAATTACATACAGATTGCAAGTTAGGTCACATTTAATTTCTTCAGAATTTTACTCGGTATTTACCCTCATGTCTTCAAAGAGGGAGTTAATCTGGTGTTGCTCTCTGACTAGATTTAGTTTTAATTCGTCCCCTTATAAATAATGTATAGACTACTGAAGTACCACTGACCATTGGCCCCTGCTTCAAACGGACAGGTTTATGTGTATTGTATGTTAATTGGCTTGGATCAGATCTCTGTTTTAAGATCAGAGAAGAGCAGTAGAAAAAAAGTGTACATCAGACAAAAACAATATATAAAACAATATATAGTCATCAGTAGTGGTATTTTGACTTTGATCAATAAGGACTAATAGATTTTTTCCTTTTGTTGTGAAATGTCTCTCTTTCTCTTCATAAATAAGGTATGTTTATGTTATAATTCCAGTTCTTTCGTGTTTTCCTCTTTGGTTAGTTACTCCATCCATTCCCTGATCATTTTGGCTATGTTTGTGGACAAACTAGGCTCGATTCCCTGTGCATTAGGATGTCTTATGAAAGCCTCAAATAGCACCCTAAAAGCTGTCATTTCTCACTGTCTACTGCCCTCCTCCTAGACCAGACATTGTCTCACCTGCTTGCATGTTGAACCGCTAAAATGACAATCTTTGTGGGGTAGTGAAAAGTAAAAAATTGGTCTCCCTTACTCCACAGTGAACTACAGTCACCCTGTTTTCCTTTCATCTCGCCCCATCCCATCCACACAGCACCGGATCCTGCTAACTACTTTGATAGAACAAAATGCTAGAAAGAGAAAGTCTTATTGGCTTATTTACTTTCTGCAATTTTAACCAGAAAACAATAATGGCCTCTGTTGATGGACTACTCTGCTTTGCCCATTCTTTTTAATTCAAGATCAACACCATGATCGGTTATCCGGAATGAAAGCTTTATTTTAGCATTTTAATTACATTATTGAATTGTGAGAGGAGGGTAGAGTACAGTTAGGATTTAGTCTAATACAGGAATGCGTGCATGTACCATAGTATTACAGGAAACTGTGGTCAGGAAGCTTCCCTCATGAATTTGACTTGAACCTGTTGGGAAATGTGCTGTTTACACTCCCCTAAACCTACATTTTTCATGATTTTAGAGGGTTTTTCAGTTCCATATTTATTTATCAATTACTATTTTTGATCATCGGTGAACCAGATTTATTATTTTATTTTATTTATTTATTTATTTTTTTAACATGTCCAGTTCATCGTTATCATTTTTCTAATTAAAGAAATTGAACAATTTCTTTTTTTTCTTTTCTTTTCTTTTTTTCTTTTATTATTTTGACAGGACAAGTGGTGGATTTGACTGCTAAATCTACTATTGTCTTATCCTTCCACAAACTGTTGTTGTTATATCGCTTATAAAATTCACCATATTAATCAGCCTCTGATACATACATTCACCCAGGTCACCTTTCTTTGTCCACATGGAGAGTGCTAGGCTGCTCTTTTACACTGGAGTCTCCATAGACTAATTGAATACTCACAGATGGCTGCAGCAAGCTGACGCAGTTATCTAATCAAATCTCAGCACAGGTGGTTCTCTCAGATACCATTTCATTCAGTCTCCACAGTCTCCCTAGGATTAGATATGCACGTGTCAGAATAAATCTTGTTGTCATACAGTGAATAATATGTCAAAATGTTACATGTCCTTATAAATATCCAAATGTAATTGAGTAGAAGGTGTTGACTGTTCTATTACAAACTGATTAAACCGTGTAAACACAAAATGTACATCCTTCAGGCCAAACAAAAAAGCTTAATTGAATTTCTTCTCCATTAAAGCATTTGCAAATACAGCATTTTGTAAAATTGTGAATCCTGCATTGTTTACTTTTCATTACTAGCTGCATGTTTTTGGTAAATTACGCCCACCTGTGCATCAGAATGTACAAGTGGTCAGCAATTCACCCGATACTTTTAAGAGGGTTTTCCGGTTCCAGTGCTGTTTTAAGTTTTGACCCTGTGTAAGTTTGCACCTTTTGTTCCATTTTGTTTCGATTTTTATCTAAAATCTAAATGCAGTTTCTGTATCCAAGAATCATAATCAACAATTATAACTTTTCCATAAATATTGCTCATTGACAGCTACCGATGAAAGTAAAATGCTTCACTGAAGAAGCAACATCCATTATAATGTATATATTTCCTCAGCAGTGGGAAGTTGTGTGTTCTCTAGTATGTGTCTTAAAGCATTCCCCCGTTTCTCCTTAGATTCTTAACCGAAAAAATGGTGAGATTGAGGAGATGAAGAGTATGTATCGGGCTAAGCAGAAGGAATCTGAGGAGATGATCCGTAAACTGGAGAAGAAAGGTTAGAGGTCGCAGGATTGCAAGGTCAACTGGAAGGATGTTTATGCTAGTGTCTCTGAACACTCAGTGTAAAAAGCCCAAAAAGAAACAATTACACAAGAGACTATGTTGGTGTAAAGTGACAATCACCAGCTGTGCTGCTCAGTCTAAAGTTTAACAGCATCATGCCGGCTTTTTTCTTTATGATTAACTTCTTTGTCCCTGTTCTTCTCTCACTCCCTAATCTTTTGTTCGTCTTAAAGCATTTAATGAGAGGTCAACTTGCCCAAGATAAATGTTACTGACTATTCCATTGGAGCAATTCCTTTATTGACATTGATTTACTTATAGTGCATTCATGAACATACATGTGTGTGTTTGTGTGTACCTGTTTCTATTCGTCGGCTCAAATACCCTTAGGCAGGGCCTGACTACTCATTATGCGTTTGTGTGCGTGCCTCCACAGTTCAAAGTGTGCTGAGGGAATCCCAGGTCATCTGCGAGAGCAAAGAGAAGCAGATAGCTGAGCTGAAGAAGATGTTGGATCAGAGTACCAATTGTCTGAAAAACGAGTGGGAGAAGAAGGTATATGGAAAAGTCAATGGGCTATGGTATTCTGCAGCCCAACCTCTTGTAAACAATGTGAAGATCATGAACCAAAGAAGACTGTTTGACCATGTGACTCTAGCAGACATTGTTTTAAGCAGGCAAACTCCTTTACTGCCATAAAGACATACTCATGCTGTACGCATGTTATTGTGAATTTTATTTAGGGCTGATAAGAAATTCTTTCTTCCTTAGATAAATCGTGTTTATACCCCGACCTATTAGAAGTGCTATTTCAGGGTCTCTTGGCATGAGATGAGCAATCTTGACCAAAAAACTGTTAAATATAAAGGCAATTATAAGGAGAGAAATGTGTAACTGACGGAGGTTGTTATTCTGTGCTCACCCAGCTGCATGCTGCTGTGACGGAGATGGAGCAGGAGAAGTTTGAGTTGCAGAAGAAACACACACAGAACATCCAGGAGTTGCTGGAAGACACCAACATCAGGCTGGCCAAGATGGAGGCTGAACATAATGCAAGATCACAGGGAACTGTGAGTAAAGGAACACATACTTCTGCATGTTTGTCCGCATGTCTATCAAATTGATGGACTCTTAAGTTCTGACAGCAGTTTGGCTTATTTATAACTATCAAACTAGATAACTCAACCTGAGCCTGGAGTGAACATTCCACCTTCCAATTTCCAGAAGATACACAATTCTAAGCTCCGTAAATCACAATCACTGTACTGACCTCGAACTCCTTGAGATCTGGGTCATGAATTTTACAGACAAGATCGCAGACAAAATCCTAACCACTAATACTCCCTCCAAGAAATAACCATTCCAGGTTCTAAGGAGCTCCTTCGTGTCGAAAGGAGCCAGTTGAGGTGGTCTGGTAGTCTGATGAGGCTGCCTTCAGGTCACCTCCAAGGTTTTTCCAGGCTAATCCAACAGGGAGGAGAGTAAGGGGTAGACCCAAGACTCGCTGGAGGGATTACATATCTAATTTTGCCTGGGAATACTTTGGGATCCACCTGAATGAGCTGAGGAGTGTTGCTGTTGGCGTTAGCCTGATTTAACACGACTTACATTCAGTTGCCGCTCTCCTGTTTCTTCACTCCGTCTGGGCAGCTTTCATTTACTTCAATTGAAGAAAATCATGATAAACAGCAGCTGTAATTTCAAGAGTTCAGATACTCCATGTGGACAGATATGTTGCACACCCAACACCAGACTGTCATTGGAAGAAACGGGGATTCTGGGTGACAGGGTAGTTTTTCATTAGAGCCTTGGATTGTTTAGCTCTCAGAAAGCCAACACGTCTTACATACCTGTAGTTATAAAACTGTGACCTTTGTCACTATATAAATGAAGGGGGAAACCTGTAACCTCTGCATGACAATGACTCTCACATCGTCTTTAAAAAGGTCTTTTATCGAAGTATGTATTAAGTTTTACACGTGGCAGTGGTCATGCTCAGGGACGTGCCTGTGTGCACACACCTCCCCCAGCGTCTGTTTCTTTGATGTTATATGAAAGGACTTTACTTTAAAGGGAGATCATGTACATTTAATTAGAGAAGGCATCAACACCAGATGCCAGGCGAATGCACTTCATAAATAGCATTGTTATCAGTATCAGCATTCATAGGCTGTCATACACACATATTGCTTTTGGCCTTAATCTGTCAGCAGGCCCACATTTAAGAGGCATCAAACACTGGACAGTGCGGGGCCCGTGCAAAGGCCCCTTTTTAATAATTAAGGACAGACAAGGCCCCAGAGAATGAAAAGAGCCCTCTGTCGCTGTATATTAGCTGTTCTCCTTCTCTGAGGCGGTGCTGACCTACACACACACACAATCAAGCGCACACCTTTTGTAGGATCTTCACTGTAATACCTCACGTATTAAAATACCCGTGTGTCATTAATCCTACTGAGTCAGTGTTTTTGTATCCTATTTTATTGTAAACCTGAGTTAGGTATGTAGACATGTTATACTGGTAGAATATTTAGTTATCCTTCTTTGACCCGGTAGCGACGAGCTTTGGTGGCTTTGGGCATTTGGACTTGTTTGTTAAATGATTCTAAATGCTAATCTGTTTCAGGCCACTATTTAGCCCTTTAAACTTCTTATTAAAAGCAGATAAAATATCTCACAAGTGGCTTCCAGACATTTCAGATCTTATTTTTGTACTCTATGTTTGGACACTGCAGGGCAGATAGTCTTGTATTATAAACATAAACTGGTATTTGTGAAGATATTGCCCCAGCCAAGTCTTTTAGTCAATGCATGTCCATATTCAAAGAATGGACTGAAACACAGATATGATTAATATTGTCAAGAGGTGAGAGATACACTAATGTTTTTTTTGGTAATGGCTAGTATTTCTTCACCTTGTATTCGCAGCAACGTGTGCAGCATAACTGAGAAATGATTGCCTCCTATATTCTTTTCTTTGATTTTTTGCCTGAACACTTTTTACGTTAAGTCTAGAGGATTAAATTTTTTTTTATAGTACTACGATCCTACTTCTAAAAGATTTTTATTTAAATAAAAACAGAGTACAACAATGATTAACAAATTACTTACCGATAATAGGGCCTGGCGATTAAATGTAAAAAGAATGCAACTCGATTCAGACGTGCAACGCTTCTGCAGGTTTTTAATTATTAACAGAAACTGTAGCCAAGAAAGCCCCTGTATTCCAAGTTGCTGTTACAAGCCAGACATTGGCCTTTAAGAAGTAGCCTTGGGGGTATCGTGTACCTGTGATTTGGGGGATTCTGGGAGTTGTTGTTTGTTATTACTTGTGTTGCCACAGACAAACTGGAGCGTAATGGAGAACATCCACCCTGTTAGAATTGTATTTTTATTGTCACTTGGAGCCACTGAGCAGTAAAGCAGTGTATTTATTCTGGCTGTTATAAATAAAGTGTCCGTTTTCTGTTTCAAAGTTGGTCTGAACTTTGTTTTGGTATCAACTGTGGGATAAAAGAATAATTCAAAAAGAAATCCCCTGGACAAGCAGACTCTGGGATTTGCTTGTCCACAGTCTTCTCTCTTTCCCTTTCTTATGCCTTCGGTCAGACTTCCTCCTCCACCTGCTGCTGGTCCCCTAGTATGAGTGTGAGTAAGACAACAACCTGACAAACCTCAGCAGATGAAGGATGCAGACTGTTGTCTAATCGCTTGCTTTAACTCTGATGCAGGAACAGCTAAAGATCATCCATCCGTCTGTATGACTTTATTTGTCATAGCTTACCTCTTCCCTCATCTTCATAATGGTTTCACTGCGGTCTACCCTTCACACCTTGTAAGTCTTCATACAAAGCACCTCATTAGGGGACTTAATTTGCTCTGAGTGTCTCCAGGTGTGCCTCGTCCATCCACAGCATGGAGAGGCGCTTCTTCTCATCTCCTGCAAGAAAGCTGAGTGTCAGCACACATCCCAGCACAACAGAAACCCCTTGTTCCTTTTCTTAGCAACCTACACTGGTAACATAAAGAAAAGACTCTCAAACCCCCCGGCTGGCGTACACATCACTCCCTCCTCTACCGTTATTCCACCTTCTGTCATCGCGAGCCTCTGTCCTCGTCCAGATGGAAGAGCATGCTCCATCATTAATAAGCGCCCCATCATCACCTTTATCAGCCTGACCATACTGCATTCCGTGCTGTCACAAGTATTCACCCAAAGACACACTTGCACACACTGTGGGCCCACATGTAGAGACGAGAGGGTGTTTCTTTTAATTAAATCCGTGTCGGAGGAAGTCTGCATCAGCTGGACTTTAATTATATACTTTGTCGAAAGTCAGAATCTTGGGTTAGATTTTGATGTTTTCCTCTAGAATATGGAAAACGTCCATATTTTAATGTCAGCCATTACCAATATTACCAGTTTGATCCAGTTTCTTTTAACAAGTTCCTGCACAATTTTCCTGATCATTGAAAAATGTCTTTCATCTAAAGTAGCCATTATTGAATACAGAAGATTTACATCCTACCGTCCTCCATTTAAAACCTACTTTGATTTCATCAGAACATTGTATCTCTCCAGGCAAAAACAAAGATCTTATCTGACCTTGTGAACAATTTCTTTGTGTGTGAATAAATTGTTAACGGGCTGTATTTATACCGCACCTTTCTAGTCTTTCTATTTTCCCCACTCAAAGTGCTCATCAGGAGCAGCAATGATTCACTCTATTATTTATACACCAGTGGGAAGCAAACCTTGGGTTGAATATCTTGCTCAAGGACACTTCCAGCTTTTAGACATCTGGGCATTGAACCTATAGGCCTTACTGATAAGTGGATGACAAAGCCGCCCCATTACGTATGGTGTGCTGAAGAAGAGTTGTGCAATCAGTTTACTTGCATGGAAACTCAGTGTGGTCTGCCCCTCACTATGTATAGACTTTCAAAAGGAAAAAAGAGTAATGTGGAAAGAAAACAGACACCTTCTGATCAAAACAGAAATGATTAATTGATTTCTAGTTTAACATGTAACTCAGAGCACTATGTTCACGGCTGCAGGGAGGTCATAAATAAAGAAACAAATGGACAGTTGATCGTCTTTAATGAAAGTTTCCAACACAAACATGGCCACCTGTTGTCATAAGTTGATACATATGCCAGAAACAGGACAAGGTCAAACAATACCTAAAACTTTTATGACTCTATAAACTTTTCAAAGGCACAATATTTGACATCAAAAACTTTTTTATAGAATACACTTTGAACGCATCTAGATAAGTTTTTATGTTTGTAATTGTGCTACATAAATAAAAAATAAACACACAAACATATAATACACATGGTATTAAATATAGAAGACAAAATATTCAATAAAGCCTTTTCAATTTTTTTTCATTTTCAAACTTCTCAAAAATGTTGCTTTACTGACTTGATATGCGTTTCAGCTAGAACATTTTTAAACTGCAGTACTATCCAGTTCTGTCTGGAAATACGACACTCGTCCCTGTTTACACAGTCAGACCACAGTTAAAGCATTTTAATCATGATCTTAGGTTTTCCTGGTAATTGAATATAATTCCTGCTTTCATTCAATGTTTTCCACAATGCCATTGCCAGATTGAACCCCGAACCCGAGGGGGCACATATTTCCTAGTTTGAAAAACTGGATCTTATATGACATTTATCTGATAATGGTATGTAAATGATAGGATCAGAGATCAAATCAAAGAGATGATATGTAAAATTCTGAAATTCCATTCTTCCATATTAGCATCTACTTTGAAACGTTTGACTCCTATATGGGAGCACATGCTTCTCTGCCCCATGACATTTTGCTCAGACTGGTGCCCTCAATGGTCCAAGCTGTCTGGTTCAGAGGCGTCTGTGTGTTCTTGTGGTTCAGGAGCAAACGGTGCGTGAGCTGGAGCAGCGGGTGAAGCAGCAGTCTGTGGAGGTGGAGAAGGGCAATGCGCTGCGTCAGAAAGGGACACAAGAGAAGGCCCAGTTGGAGATCCAAATTGCCTCCATCAGTGTGGAGCTTCAGGAGGCCAACAGACGGTGTGTGAAAAAGGGAGCAATGAGAGAGGGAGAATCATTGAGTGTTAAAGAATGACATTCTTCAGTATTGTTTTGTCAACAACTGGGTTGACAAAATGCAATATCTATAGTAAAATATGTCCTTGTAGTCATAAGTTATTTTCTAATAACTGAAATAATTGAACTGCTGACATTGAAACAGGCACAGGTAGTTATATGTACTAACTGGCCTGTGGTGCTTTAACAGAAATATGATTCTACAGTCAGAGAGGGAGCAGCAGAGTGAGCAACACGAGATGGTTTTGCAGAAGTTCTTGACCAAACATGAGACGGACTTGAGTCACTTACATAGAGAACACGTTCTGTCTGCTGCTAAGGTAACATGGACACAACAACTCCATTGGTGTTGTAATTAAAAATGAAGTTGCATTTTGTTTTTATCACTTTGTGCCTTGGTTCGCTCCTGCAGGCCTCTGAGGTGATCGGGGACTTGGAGAAAACGGTGGCTCAGCTCAAACAGCAGCTGCTGGACAGCGAACATCGAAAACACCAACAAATTAGGGTACAGTTTGGGTTGTGTGTCTCTTTTATGTCACAGTATGAACACCAGATACGAAAGTGCTTGAAGTTACAGTGGTTGTGTGAACTTCACTTTCTTTCAGGATCAAAGGTTAGAGTTTCAGCAGGAAAAAGAAGAACTGCAGATCAACTGTGAGAAAAAGGTAGTGTGTACTTGCTCCTTCAGCAGGTTTGATCCACCCTACTCCAAAGCTTATGTCGTTGCATTAAAACAGCCTCGGAAAAAGTTATTACTGTCAAGCGGAGATCAAAGCCTGGAGTCACAGGCTCCTTGCCCTTACTTTAATACTTAATGTCTGTTCTCATAAAAACAGACCCGTGACTAACAGGTAGATTTAGAGCTGGACAGAGGTGAAAGAGTAGGGTTTATGCATTGGCTATCAAGTAAAGTGAGTTGTGCATGCTGATGGCAGGTTGGCATCATTAGAGCCTCTCTTACTGATGACCCCCCAAGAGTTGAGCAGGCCGCTGTGCATTTGATTCAAGATCAGAGACATTTTAAATTAAGCATCAATAACATCTCTTCAAATTCTTGTTGTTTTTTAATTTGTCCATTTAACGTAAATTTCTCCTTTTTTCCACTTTTCTTTTTACCTGCTTCCTCCTGCAAGGTGACACAAGATAAAACAATGAAAGAAAAAGGAGTCAGTAATTTATTTCCCATGTTTTCTCCCCCTGCAAAGACTCCTCTTTCCAATCCTTAGGAGTGGTAAATCAAACGCATGAAGAAGGCCAGACTTTGGTATCTGGACATAAGAAGGGTCCATATGGCTGCCCTAGATTCAGAATGAGAGGCCCTCCGCCGAAGCAGATAGCCTCTGAGGGTTCTTTTAGTGGGCTTTTAGAGAGAAGAGACGAGACCAGATGCACAAGGTTACAGACAGGAGAGCTTTGTTGAGTGATGCTTGATGGTGTCTGCTGTTGCACTCACTTATGCCTTTTTCTCTCTCACACTTTCTCTCCCTCAGGTTTTGGCAATGCACAGTGAGGCAGAAAAAGAGACGACAGAGGCCAGGAGGAAGATAGCCAAACTAGAAGATGCTCTCAGGTACAATTTGAAATATCAAACCAATAACCAAAAGTGTTATTTGTCACAATAAATTTATCACAGTGGAAGTTTTTGAATTGGCAAAATATCTTGATTTAGTAATGAATGATTACGTAGTATCGCAAAGTACTGTCATTTGGTATTAAACAATAGGTCTATTTGCCACTAGGCAAGGTCCAATATGATCCCATTCATTTCCTATTGACGGGATGTTTGATTGTGTTCTAATGACACATTATCAGCATATCAGTTTGTGTGTGGTTGTGCAACATAATAGTGCACACACTAGACCAAGTCATGATCACAGAACAGCTTCAGAACACATATACACTTACGGTGTGGACTGGGTCACTGGACATATTTCCTGCTTTATTACTGTGCGTACTGGAACTCGCCCTTGTCATCAGGGTCTTTCCATCACTCATAGTGCTGGTGATGTTTTTACTGTATTTTACAATTATCAGTGTCAAATATTGGAGCCATGACCATGTTGACTCAGACTTCATTTATAAGAAAGTTACTTATATCTATGGACATGAGTCTTTGAT
Organism: Lophius piscatorius; assembly: GCA_009660295.1. Lineage (NCBI taxonomy): Eukaryota > Metazoa > Chordata > Actinopteri > Lophiiformes > Lophiidae > Lophius > Lophius piscatorius. The sequence goes on from VRLP01002918.1 coordinate 49,633, forward strand.
CGTTTGTAAGAATTCTGATTTAAGGTGGAGTTTGGATTTTAAGGTCAACCTTTGTACGTCCAATTTGATCTTTTTATACAGTATAACTCAAGAGAATTTGAGAGCCAGTATTTCTGCCCACATTGATTGCCCTAAAAGTGGAGACTGTCTTTATCACTATTAACATACTCCTCAACACAACCTGCTGACATCCTACACATCAATCAATGTCAGTCAGCCTTCAGTTCTTTGCACTACGTAATTAATCCAATAATGAACCACATTATTTGGTCACTAGGAGATTTCAAATTTCCCTTTGCAGAATTGGAATATGTTGAACACGATTTGATCAATACAAAACTCATGCGCCAACCACTGAAACAACAACAACATCAATTCAAAGGTTTGAGTGATATTAAACTGTTTGACTCTACTATTAGAGCGACTCAGAGGCAGAGGTTTAGAAAGAATGGATTGGCTTTTTTCTTCATGGGTCCACTTCAGTTAGGAATACCAATTTTGCAATTTTGTATCTTGTAGTGTTCAGTGTTAATATCGCAATCGGTTGTTCTTGCTTATGCTTATTGTTTGTGCTGGTCGTAGTCGTCCCCGCAGCAGAAGACGAGCTTAAACACAACAGACAGATCCATTGGTGCATAAATTATCCCCGCTGTTAGTATCAGTAATGAGCCAGCTATTCCCTCGTTTGGTGTTAAACACAGACTAACGACAAGTGGCCCATTGGGCTCTTTCCAAATTAAGCAGTTAAGATACATACAACACACACACTCTCATTTGGTAAGCAGGCTGATGTCTGTTACCTTCCTGCTGTCGTGGCAACATTGACGGCCTTTAAAGGTAATTCAGGAGAACTTCAAAGTCAGAGAAAGACCGCATCCAGGGAATTGTGTGTGCGTCTGCTGGCGTGTGTGTGTGTGTGTGTGTGTGTTAAGATGGGACATGGATAGTGAAATTTGACAAGAACTGCTCAATATGCCTTCCATGTACCAGATACTTTGAATGTGCGTTGTTTCATGATTTGTATTTTTTGTGAATCAGTTGGCTTACACTATTAAAAGACATCATCATAGGTCTCATGATAATTTCTATGTACTGATATTTTTTTAAATCTTTCCTCTGTATAAGTAGGACAACTACTGAAGGAGTTGACAGTTCTGATTGTTTCATCCATATATAGCATCTTTCATTCCAACTCATGAAGAGAAATTGCACCTTCCTTCCATGCAAATATGTATTGCTATATCAATATGAGTTCCACAAATGTGTTACTACAGCAACCAGAACATAAAGCACTACAAAGCTGCGCAAAGACCAAATTCCTCTCCTTTTCTTTCAGCCCCATGTGCTTCAGATCAGTACAGGGCATTAGTACTGCGATGGAGAGATGCACCACTGAGGGGAGGGGTGGGGAACTTATCTGGGGAACAGCTTGCCTCCTTTTGCAACAATGACCTCCAAATAACAATTTGAAAACAGAAAATTGCCTGAAAGTTTAAATTAGAGAAAATTAACAATAACTGGTCCATTTCTACCTCTAGAGAATTTCTGTCCCCATGAAGAGTTTTTCATATCTATTTCTATCTACCGTCTGCACCCAGCTGGGTTTATCAAAACCATATGCTTGTTAACGTTATGGCGCTTGGTTGTCTCAGTTCTGAACGGTAGAGGCTGCATCTTTTAGGCAACTGGAAGCTGGCCTTTCACGAGCGGCTAACGCCAGCTGTGTCGGTTCTGCCCAAACCCGTCCATGCGACCATTCTTTCACCATTGGGACTTGTAAAACCAATCCTTCATTCACAGGCCTGCTCACCTAAAATGTCGTGATTGTCAGCTATTGTTTCAGTTCCTTTTTTTCACAGCACTCAACAAAGCTGCTGTTTGATTTAATAATCAGCTCTGGAGACATGAGCAGCTTGGTGTGTGAGTGTGTATCTCTGTGTGTCATTGTCTCTTTCAGCCTATGTGCACCAGCATGCTTGCCAGTATGTACTTTTACTTTTGCAGTTGTGTTTGTATAGGCACATGCAAACTCTACATCTGTGTGTCTTTTGAAGTAGTTGTATTTTCCCAGCATTCCTCTCCCATGACGGGAGGGATGGAGGAAAGCAGGGGTGGTGGTCCGTAGAGGGACTACAGGCAGCCGAGCAGAGGCCGGGTTAGTGTTAAGGTGCAGGTGGAGTTATGGATCCTGAATATTAAAAGCTTCACCGGGACTCGATATTTACTCCCATGGCAACTCAACTGAAAGGGGAGAATGGAGTTAGGTTAAGGGCCAGTTCAATAACACACACCTGACTGCAGGAAAATGGTTTTAAAAAAAAAAAGAAACTGGAAGGAATCTTTAAGTTCACATTCAGTTACATGCTTAGAAGCATGTGTAATAACCAGTTATAATCAGTATATTGAACTTAGCAGCCATTACTATGCTAACATCTGAAGGAAATCTATTTATTTTACTGATGAGGCTTAGACAGTTAATACGGGCGTAGTGATGAGCTTAACATCTGTTCCCATGCTGGAAATTTTCTAATGGAGTACATTAAGACAATGTGTCTTTTAAAAATACCAATTTACATAGATAAGTAGTTACAGAAAATGAATAAATTATAATTTAATGGCATTTACCCCGACATTTAGCTGTATATCTGATCGTAGTAGTATCATCACATCAATTGATGTATCCCTGACTGACATTGTGATACTTCTGTGCCTCAATCACATTTAATGCTTTCCCTGCCTACACCCCTCTGCCTACACATAACCTTATTTGACATTTTTACATTAAGTTAACTCACTTACAAATGTGCCCTAACTGTATGAATAATTATCAAAGCAGGCATGTGCTACTTCATGCACAGAAAAAGCTCAATCTCATTTTTCTTTAGGGCATTCATTGTTTTATTTGTTTTCATGTTCCATTGCATACGTTTCAGGATATGTAAATACAGTACGTTTACTTTGGGGAATCGTGCCAAGTTGATTTAGCACATTATGCGGCAGTCTGCATAATTCATGGTGCCAAATGGAATCTAAATGTACAGCGAAGGCAGGAAAATCCCTGTACGATATCATGTTATGAGTAAAATCTCTTCGCTTCAAGTCTGAACATTTTTTATAAGAACAATATACGATCTTGTGTTGTCTTGCCTCCTTTGCTTCAGGAACACTCTGATCTTTATGCACACAAAGAATACAAAAAAAAACCTGTAACCTAAAAGATAGAAAAAGAGATATAGTATTATTGGATGACTGAATTCAAGAGCCATTTTGAAGGGGGAGGCAGACATCTAGAGTATTCTTTTTTTTTTTGTCCCACCCACATCTTCACCCATCCACATAGTGGTACTGGTAGTCTGGGCTACAACAGATTCCTCTTAATCTTCTTCTACCTCCTTATGGTGTTTAGTTTGCTTTGACACTAACTAGTGAGAAGGAAGGTCTTTGGATTCGTTCCCTGTGTTGACGGGAGTGCAGAGGCTTCAAAAGAGAAGGTTCACGCATGAACAAAATGCTATCCACCATGGCCGCCAAGTTCCTCCCTTCTCTTCTGCCGCGTCCTGTAATCTGCAGCTAATGTTCCTCTTAACCCTTCTTTGATTTTTATGTTTTAAATTAATTTTATTTTCATTTTAAGTCAGTCATTTGTAGGAATAATGAAATCAGAACATTTGTGGAACCCTTGTGGAGCCTTTAACCACTGTGTGCTTAACACTTCAACTACAGCAGTGTCTCGCAAAAAATGCTAAAATACAAAAGAATCCGCCCATAAGCAGTAACTAATTTGTCTGCATCCTAACAATGCTGTGTGCATAAATCAAAGATGGTCTCTACAAGACTCTTTACTTTGACCAATAAATGATCAAATCAATATTTTTTAAATAACATAAATATATTGGATTCACCCAGCATTTAGGAAATGTTAATCATGGATATAAAGATGGCAAACATGCGTAACATTCCACCGTCAATATGGAGATATGTATGGCAACCGTATTTTTGTCCACAAATTCTTTACAGAAAAACTATCCACACAAATAGAACAAAGAATATTCAGTGGGACAGATTACAATAGGTGTTCAGAAATAGATCATTGTTATTAATGGAAATTAGTGAAGCTCTTCTTCGATTACCAGATTAGTTTGATAGTCAACTTAAATTCTATCAAACTGCTGTAAATACTGGAAGAGGAGAAGAGCAGGACAGGAAGTTGAAGCTAAGTGTGACACTGATGTGTGATAAGGCGGTCGTGGTTACAGCGGCTGAGGTGACTGCGGTGACTTTTATGCACAGATGCTGCTGTGGGAGAACGATAGTGGTAAAAAACAAAAAAACCTGATCCTGCTTCCAATGTGGCCCCCTTTTTTTTTAAAATCAAAGCATGCTGTAAAATTCTTTGTAAACAAGCCCCCATTAACAGCGATTTTCAGGCCATCGGGCTCAACGTTTCTCACACCCCTTTGAAATCTTTCTCTATGTGTCAAACATTTTCTTGCCCTTCTGCTGTCTCTCTTTTGTGTTCTCTTATTTCTGGTCTAATGTGTGTCTGTGTCTGTCTTTATTATCTCCCTATCTCGTTCGCTTTCTCTGGGGGTTCGGATGAAAACAAGCCTGTTTTATTTTCTGTTCAAAGGGCACTGAATATTTCAGTTTTGTATTATCACTCTCTTTTTTTTGTTCCCTCTTTTTTTCCCAGACTCCTTTGATGTGTCTGTGGATTTGTTATCATTCCGTTTGGATGAGCTCACAGACGCAGATGCACAGGCACTGCACTCTTTCACTTGTCTTTTTATACTGGAGACCAGAGGCATCCAGACGCAAGTGTACATTCTGGTCTGTTTGTCAGGATTGTCCGGCTCTGTTAACATCCCAGCCCTCACAATTCCTAAATACTCTGCTCACATGAAAAGATTATTTGCATAAGCAATTACAATAGCCTCTATGTGCTGTATGGTCTTTGTCTCAACGATGCTTTTATATAAACATTTATGTACAGTAGGTTCCTTGTGTCCAACACACACAGGAGGCATGTGGCATTGTGTGGTTTGGGTAGTCCCTGCACCACAACGCCTCCACGCAGGCGGCAGGATGGCAGAAGCGCTTTCACCCTTTCTAGCACATGCACTCCTTTATCCTTGCCACCCTTTCTTCCTCCCCTTTAAACAGCCGTTTAAGATTGACTTCCTCTTAAGAAAAGGCAGATCTTTAATTTGAGCCTCCTCTCCTTCCACTTTCCTGACCAGAGATCCATTTAAAGCCACTAGGCCGCCCTGGTGCTGGCATCCCTCTCCTTCCTTACCCTCTCTGCTTTGCCCTGCTAGGCCTCCCTGATTCTTTTTTTTTCTCTGTCCTCTCATCTAACCAGCGTTGCTCTTTTATTGATGGTGACATACTGTCTATCGCTACAGTGACCACACACACAGATAGAACACACACACACACATGCACAGTTCTCTTCTGAGGACCTGCTCCCTTCAGCTCTAGAGCATAATCTATCAGCAGTTAATGAAGTTGGCTGCAGTGAGATGAAGGCCCAGCAGGCAGTTCCTAGTAGTAATACATTCCTTGAGTAGTTTGGGACTGTGACTCAGATACATGCACATGCGCACACCCCTACACTCAACAACTCTACACAAGTGAGACACACACCCATTCCATTTCTGCTCAGCCTTGGAAGTTTAAAAAAAACTTTCTTTTCTGTGACATCCTCTTTCCCATCCCACTCTCTGTTTAACTCGCTCTTTCTTTTTTTACATCCCCGTCTCTCAACATATCCTTTGTGTCAGTCTGAGCCGGAAGCCAGCCATGCAACGACTAATTAATAATTACAGAGTACACAAAATTGAGGGGAGAAAAAAACAACAATTTCTTTCTCGTTTGATGTCCAACTTCAGAGAAACCAAAATTACAAAGAGACAGATCACTATAAAGAGGAGAGAAAACTTTCACATTCCTTTTTCAGTGCTCCTCTGCTTTTTGCCTTTTTATTGCCTTCTTTGATTTTTATTTCTTTCCTCTCCCCGTCACATTGTTCTTGCTTTCTTTTATCCTGAGAGTTGCTGCTTGGATTGTCGGAAATTATTTATCTCTGGACATAAATGGAAACGCTGTGAATGTGTCAGTAATGACTACAACTTTTCCCATGAATGTGCACTACTGTTTAGAAGTTTGGAGTCACCTGTTGCATTAATGTTTATCTTCTCCTTCAGTAATGGCTGTTTTAACATAGACAGAAACACTCAGTCTCTCCAGGATGTTGCATACTCATAGTGGAGGACTGCTATTTTTGGCAATATCTTGTTGAATTTACCTTTGCACTCTTGAAATCTTAACTTCTTGGAAGGAGTGAATAGTATATCGTGGAATAGAGGCACCGAATGTATTATTTAGTTTTGAAATCCCTATTCTTCCCCAAAAGAGGATTAATTGAAGAGCAAATCACCCATTCGGCCAATGTCCCTACAGAGTCATATAACAGGAAAGATTAGTCTTGTAACCATTTTTCCAGTCCATAGTACTAGCGCCATTACATTATAATCAGGGCTAATCCTAGACGAACTTTTAGCTACGTTTAGCTGGTTGAATACATTATTATTAGTGAACGTTTGAAACGGGGACCTGTTCAGGTTAAATCTACATGGATTCTGACTCTGTACTTAAATTACTGATCGCTCACGCAGTAGTTCTTTATATTCTTAATATGTAACTGTTTCTTATAAGTTACTCTCTCAATCTGCACTTACAGTTGAAATTTCACACTGTGTTCTGTTTTCCAAATGCTTTATTGTTTTTGCCTTCACTCAAAATATCATCTATTAGAACAGACTCTTGGGAACATAAAAACATGGAATGCTGTTTGCACAGTTGAGAAGTTTTCTCAGACATCTGACAGTACTGAATATAACTTCGAAGGAAAATGCAAGGTCCTTTAACAACCCAAAATATTCACCAATCAGCCGTAACATTAAAACCAACAGCTTAAAGGCGAGCCTTTTGTTCCTCACATGCATCAAATATGACTATAGCACCTATGACTCTGTTGCAGTTTTCTGTTTTTCCCTCAACCAGATACTCATCATTAACTGAATATAAGCTATAGACATCGAATTATTGTATATGTTAAACATGTTAAAGTATGCACTTAGAGTTTATGTAACTGGTTGACTATGCTGGGAAGAAGTCCTGCCACTGAAGCTAATCCAAACTGGTAACCGGGCAGTTCCAAAGGATCGGCTGACATTATTCATTGAAGGTTACGAGCTAATTCTCCTACATAAAGTATACATTCTGGGAAGGGCTATTAAGACTCAAACGATCTAACTTCTTGTTAGATAAAACAGGCATCCTTCTGAAAGAGATTTAACACTAACACTCTTGCGACATGACACAAGGTGAAACATTCAAAACAAACCAATCAAACTACTTTTCACTCATCACTGCGCTTCTGTAGCTACTCAGCAATACACCCAAGTGAGAAGTGGATCGGATAAATGAACATCAAGGCAGATTGAGACTCCTTCCATTTAATATTAGATATGTTGAGCGTCTTTTTTCTGTTTAGAGTAAATGCATTCGTATGAAAAATGGTTAAACAATTTACGAGCAAACTGTAGGTTCACAATTTAAATGTTTTTTTGTGTTTTTCGAAGACATTCATTCATTCATCTGTTTTGTGGATGTGAGTGTCTGCTCTTGGAGAGAACATCCAAATATTCAGCAACTCTGCAGTACAAATTACACTATTTATAATAGTCATACGTACGTTTTTACAGATAAATTATTTGCAAAATATGCACATATTCTGTGATATTACCAAGTCATATTTTATTCGTAGATTGTTTAATTGATAAGTCAACCTCAAACAATGTCCTGTAAACATTTAATAGCAATGTATTTCTATAGATTATTTGAGTTTTCAATTGTCAAGAAGACATGACAAACACTCTGAGCTAATAAAACTTCTTAGATATGATCATATGTTGATAGAATCCCATATGCGTCCAGCTGGAAACAAATCAAATATATGTCATTGTGGTATATGAGTATGAATATAAAAGGAATCACTGTAACCTAATCCTCCAGGCTTTTATTAATGCTTACAGGTGGAGGACATTGGAACAGTCACTATGAGTGTACATTCAACATGCAAATTCTCAGGCGGTTTACAAAAATAACACCTCCTCTCTCTTCCTTCACTTCTACTCTGTCATTACCCTATTTCCATCCACCCTGACACACACTCCCGTCCCCACACACTCTCCAAATGTTAGATTTGACAGCTGATTGGTGCTGCTGCATAGGATGCTGTAGCTGGGTCTCTCGGCTAGGTGCTGACAGCACTCAGTATGACTCTGTCCCTTCTCACTGTGCCTGTCAAGCCACTCAGACTGCAACGCCATGACCTGACATTTGTCAGCCATGCAGCAGTGTACCCGCATGGAAGACACACACCCACACACACATTCATATGGAAATGGTAAAAAGCATATGCTATCACTCTACTGTTCATCGAAATTACAAAAAATAATAGTTTGGAATATTGAATCCAAAATGTTTTGAAAGGAATATGTTGGAGGCATATTGTTTATGGCTATTTCTCATTTCCCTTCTTCCTGAAAGAATTTTGTAATTACTATTTTGAAAAGCCCATGTGATTATCTTCTGAACAAAGCATTTTTAGATTGAAGTCATCAGGTGTCAGACATTTATTTCCTCTCTCTTTCATTTTCTCTCTCTCTCTGTCTCTCTCTCTCTAGGGAGATGGAGGGCCAGCTGGACAGAGCCAGGGAGAGCCAAAGGCAGCAGAACCAACAAGCAGATATGGCACTGGAGCAGTTCAAGAAACAGGTGGAGCTCAGTTCTGAGAAAGCATATGCTGATATGAAACTCCAGGTAAGACTTACACAAAACCACACACATACATCAGTGTGCAAAAGAATATAAAAAAATGTTTATTTAACCAATTGAACGAGTCCTCTAAGAGGAAGAGGAGTTCATTATCACACAATTACTATCATATGTGGACTGTAGATGTGATACAGTGGGCACTTACACAAACCATCACACGCATGCATACCGCATATGCATATATGTGGTATTTGCAGGGAAATGCAGCCTGACCGCACATGCAGCATAGCTTCATGCAAAGCCGCACTTGAGAGTTCCTATGTAATGCATGCAATTCATTCTCTTGTCTCTCGCGTTCCCCTCCTCTTTTCTTTTACCACTCCTGTTCGGAGGAACCAGGAAATTTTTTATCCACAGGCTATATTTAATAATTTAATCTTCCACATAAATGAGTATCATGCTCATTAAACTTGTGCACTCTGCTACCACATGTTGACCCCACTTCTCTCAGAGGGTGTTACTTGGGCTTGTTGGGATTGGATGGAGATCGGGATCACTAAGCAGCTAAACTAATTAGCACATCAGGCCACATCAGGCCACATCATGCGGCGTCATGCCGCATGGGCTGTTTTTAATTGATCAATTCACGCTCCAAATGTTTTTGCTCCAGGCCAAAGTAGAGCACTTTAGGCTTTATGTTTTAGAGAAAATGGCACTGATTACGGTCCTGAGCCCTGGAAGATTTACAAGTGTGTGTCGAATTGAAAGAAGAGAAAGAATGTGCTACTAGCGTCAGAAATGGAAAGAAAAAAAAAAGATCCCAAAAAACTGTGATATAATTTGCATTCTGCACTTTGTAAGATTTGCATTTGTAGGCAGCACACTGAATGTAGTTTATTTCCGTACAATCTTTTTTCCAACTTCTTGAATCCAAGGCTTCATCTGTTGGATGAGTGGATATAAAGCAATGTCTGCTTTCCTTCACGCTCAAAAAATTGTCTTTATTGTTTGTCCTTTTCCTCTCATTCCCCCTGCTTCTTTTCTCCCGTTGTCATCCTTCTGTCTCATGCTTGTTCCTTCTTTTCCATCGAGCCCCTGGCATCCCAGTCTCCAATCTGACTTTATCCTCAGCCAACATCAAAGGCACAGGAGAGAGGGAGCAGTCTCTTCTACAGCCGTGTCATCTTCTCCCTCGTTGCCATTCCGCGCTTGCATCGCTCCATCACCACCTCCCACTGAGGCTTTAATGTTGCAGAAAGTACTTAAAAAGAAGTTTCTCTATTCTCCTTTATTTATCCCTCCATCCTCCTTGTCATCTTCTCCCTCTCTTCAGACTCGATGGTGTTGTATCTAAACGGATTATCTCCATCTCTCTCTTTCTTCTTTCTCCTCTCAAAATCTGCAGAGCTCTTAGGCGAAATTTAAAGGAATGAATCTGCCCTATTTTGGTTTGGAAAAAATCTAATCTCCATTGAGTTTGTAGTTCAAAGGAGGCTTCAGCTTTTTAAATGGATTAATCAAAACATATTTAGAGCTTCTTGAGTAAAACACACGTCATCATTCAAATACAGAGGCATTCCTAAAATAACATTTCCAATTGTTTTGATCATCATCGCATGAATAGAAAATATGCCCAAAAAAGCCCTGAAAGGTGGTGGGCTGCAATGAAGCTAAATTTAAAATCTCAAATATTATCGTGTCCATATTTTTCATAATTATTTTCGAAAAAGAGCCAGAAGCTTATAGTGTACTTGTTTTTGATTTCAACTCCCAAGTCTTCAACTTGAACAGATTTTCCTGCAACTGTGAATATTGATGTGATCTTCTGATATTACACATTTTAAAATTAATTATAAGATTATACTTTGATGAATAGATTAATATATGTATATGCTGTTATAACAATGTTGTTATGATCACACATGACGTGTTGAACATATTCCTTCCCCGTGGCAGTTCATTAATTTCAAATTAAAAGGAAAAATATTACAGCAGCATACTGTGCTGCAGATGCAATTGCATTCTGCAATATTGCAAGTTATGCATGCATCAGATTTAGTGTGCCTGTGGTTATAATGCATTCATATAATAGAAATATTGAATACAAAATATTGTCTTCAGATTGTAACCGAGTCTCAGTGATTTACCTGAAGTATTTGACTATAAAATCAAGGTAATGGTGAACCTCTTATTTTTTCTTGTGCCTCCAGATGGTGAAGGTAGAGGACGATCTGATCCACTCCAAGACCCTCAGGGAGAACCAGGCCAAACAATTCTCACAGCAACTTGACAAACTCAGACAGAAATATGAGCAACAGGTCTGTATTAGTCTGATAGTGGATGTCTCGCTGTCTGTCGGTATTTTTCAATGCATGAAAGGTCTCATTTTTACTGTGGTCATAATGTAGCAAAGAAAATACCCTCCTTTTCCACCTTCATCATCACCAAATTGTTATCATATTGCTATCACTGATAACTTGACCTGCTTGAGTCGGAGGACTGACATCCATTTGAAAGAGTGTTATTTTCACTCATCAGTTCCATATGATTAAATTATCGTGATAAAGGACACACTTTAGATTAAGTTTAGATTGCAACTCAATGAATATCTTAAATGTTGCCATTTAGAAATGAATGCAATCTGCATAGCACATGTCCCATAATGATCCAATTTGTGTCAGTCTTTTCCGATCAAAACTTGAGAAATCTTTTTCACAATTGCTGATAAGAAGGTATTTCTCAGAAAATATCAAATTCAATTAAACAAATAAACGGATATTATTGGAGGCTGCCAATCTCATTGTTAAGGGTAGGATATAGTGTTTTTATGCTTAAACAATTTGAATGGATATTTAAGTGATTATTATTATCAAGCAGCTTATTATAAGAGATTATTGCACCATTAAATATTAAATCTTAGTTTACATATACCTAGATTTCTATGGAATGGTAAATTTAAAATTTATTTAATTCTTTCTTTCACTGAAGCATTAACTGATAGAGAATTCTATTTTCCATGTTCATCCAGAACCTGATTGATTTTCAGGCGCCAAACTGGCAATCAACCTCATGGATAATATGCTTGTCAACGCTCATTTTCGCTTTTTACACTGTGTGTAAATTGCTGCAGACAGCATAGGATGTAAGACAAGTGTTGTTTGCTGGAGTGGAGAAATGGCTCTCCATGGCTGAACCTTTGTGTTTGTAATTACAACAGTGGTAATGTAAACAAATCACACAGTCAAGAGATTGAAAGAGAACATATGTATTCGCTGTATTAAAATCTCTTTTATTTTAATATCCAGCAGAAATATGTTGTGGGAAGCCCACCGTTTTTAATTCTACCTGCAAGGATTTATATATATTATATAAAATATATATATTGTCAAAGTACAAAACAAATCCACTTAAGCCGCTTATTTTTTAAAAGCTGACTGTTAGAATTAAAAGGAAAAAAATGTCATCTCTCCTAATGGTCCAATAACTGTGAGAATTGTATCTGTGCCAACTACAGTATATTGTTCAGAGGAATCAAATATTCCACCTCATGTGGAACACATAAGTAATCAAAGCCTCAGAAAAACATTCAAGTGACAATTATCAAATATTGCTGCAGTTGGTGGGGGTGCAGTTGACAGTTGAAGCTAACAACATAGTGTTAGCAGCTCATCGCGAAGGCTTTTGTCTTGAAGATAAAAAAATATGAAGCTGAAGCGCCTGTCTTTAACATGATGTTGATAAGAGTGGTGGTGACATTAGCTACACAGTTAGAAGAGTAGAGAAAGGGAGAAAAAGCCAAACTCTGACAGTGTGCACATGAAGACATGATTATTCACAAGTTACTGTCGTTTTACAGTCCGTAATCTCTCTTTTTCTTTCCAAACAAAAATGCAGATCACAACGCCTTCGTTTGCTACCAGTCTCCCCTGCTTGCATGCATGTGTTCATTACATCTCCTATCCAGAGAGAGAATGGTGTCAGGAGATTGCATGGGTCAAGTTTGTCCATTCAAATGCTCCCAAAACAACATTCACCCAAGGGTGGCTTCAGTGAGGCTTTAATAAATGGACTATGTGTGAAGGAGTTGTTCTCCAGTTGACCTTTGTGGCAGCTGGACGTCATGATGTCCAGACAAAGTTCTGCCTCCTGCCATTGGTGTTATGGTCTGATGTCATGACTGAGAGGTCAGGGAAATCAGCAAAGCCCCCCTTCAGATGTTTATTTGGAATAATAGACATTTTGATAAAACTAACAACTACTAAAAACTAACAATTTAATAAACAGACTATTATATAAACACGCAAATGTGTGGACATACTGGTCCCAGGAATATATGCACTTATATCCTTACTCACTACCACTTGCTGAACATCCTCCCTCTCCACCCTCACACCCAACCCATCATCCCCATCTAAGCCTAGACTGGACTTCTGTTCCTCTCTAAACCTCACCTCAACAAAGGCGGAGAGAAGCACACCACCTCCTCACTGTCCAGTCCCGATGCAAGCGTCACACACAAGCACTCACACCCTTGTCAGCCCAGGCTGACAGGAGTGGTGCTGTGCAGAAACAACCAACCCACTCTTTCTCTATGGAACCAAGCTGTGCGATAACTGGCTCAGTCTACCCTCATAAACGTCACGCCGGTCCCTTTAAGAACCCCAGCACCTAGCATCCTCTGCTCCATGCTAGCGGTATGGGATGTCACAGCCAGGCTCCTTGCTGGGTCTGCTCTCTCTCATGTCCTCTCATCTCCATATTTTACTTAAGCTGTTTTTCTCACAATGGATCTATACATCGATTATATTTTCATTTTGATAACACTATAGATTCCCTCTTTCCTCCAAAACTCCCCTGGCCAGAGACTAAACAGGAATAAACAACCCTGTTGCTTTTTCTGCATGTCCCGCTGTCATGCTGAGGTTTCCTCAAAGCAGTTGTTCGCTAATCCATCTATCTGCTGTAACTTTTGCTGCTGTATAAATCTATTTGGGACAACTTATTCTGTCAAGGTGATCTGACATTTATCCATTTTCTCTTTGCATGAAAAATCAAGCTGTGCAAGTACATCCGTCTGTGGAATGTATAGTCGACATCCCAGCTTCTGTAGTGGCAGCTACATAGTCTTTCTGTAGTAGAGGTCTGTGGTGTTCCTACTTATGGCATGTGTCAGGTGTTTTAAGGGTGTACTATAAATGTCTGTCTGCCTGACATAAACTAAGTAATCAATGATTCATCCTGTTATCACCCTCAAAAGCGAAGTCCCCCAAATGTTGTTGCATAAATTTTTGGCTACCAAAATGAACCTATTGTAGCCTTCCTCTCTGAGTGTCGTGTACCGGAATCTGGTTTCCTGTAGATAGCCCCTCATCCATCATCAGCTCTGAATAGCAAGCAACATCCAAAGATGGGGGCATGGATAGAGCAGGCTGTGGGCATAGAGGCCGAGGATGTCCTCTTCCCTTGCAAGCCATGTTGGGTGCCGTCAAGCACAATGTGCAGGGGATTAGCTTCAAAGCAGGGAGGTGAATGGGCCCCAGGCCCCTGTTGTCATTTTAAAGCTCTGGTTTGGGATGCCCAGTGTGATGGTGTGGGTGTCAATGGTCCACCCCCCGATAGCCCTGCCATGGGAGAGTGAGAAACAGAACAGTGCCTGGGGCTTGAGGCTAGGAGCTCCACTGGCAATGCTCACCTCTCAGCATGTGACTCCGTTCACTTTTGTCCTGGGATAAAGACTAGCTTAAGAGGACTGGATGATTAAGTCAGAAAAATTGTGACTTTCTGTCTCATTAAATGTGTTTTATCATCTTCTAGCATTGTTAGCTTTTTGTAATTTCGCTAAAACCTAAATATTCACATAACCAACCTTTTCTCTAATAAGGTACTTTTTTCGAACTTCAGATATATTTCATTAGCAGCATAAATTCCAATGAAAGCAGCAACAGAACTGATAAAAAAAAAAAGAACGTATCTACAATCCTTTAGAATTGGCTCACTTTCTTCTGTCCTTCGCCTACTTTCCATTTTTTGGGGATTTGGGTTTATAATGATTACATAGTCAATGCCTAAGCCGATTTTCGCATGCTGTCAAGCGCATAGCATGGTGCATTGGCTAGTTACTGCAGCCAGATGGTTAACCCCCGCCAGCTCGCATGCATAGCCCAAAATAACTGCTCTTTTATATTCTGATAGCAGAATAGGGCGAGGGGGACAGATTGGAAGAGAGAGAGTTGGACATTGAGGACCGGTCTGTTCAATTGTCAGGAGAGGTGGGAGGGCAATGGAGCAAGCCAGATGTAAACACATCCCATTACGTTGTGCTCTGAGAACGTGAGAAAGCGGAGAAAGTTTTCTCGTATTTTTCCAGTCCATTCTACCAATTTCACCGACGTGGTCAGACTCATGGGAGGTCTAGGTGGACATAAAAGTTAACGGAATAGGATGCAGTGGTTGAATGAATCGCTGGAAGTTGTCATGACGACAAGGTTGCTCTGCGTGTATGTTGGCTGATGAAGTCTTTCTTTGCCTGCTTGTCCAATCAGATGGCTGAGCAGCGCATGCAGCACGAGCTGGAGAGGACACGGTTACAGCAGCATTACTGCGCGGAAAAGGACAGCCTGGTCCAGGAGCACCAGCGGGAGTTGAGCAGCCTAGAGAAGCAGGCCAGGGCCACCTTGCAACAACAACAACAGCACACCAAGGAATGGATGAAGCGCGATGCTCAGGTAGGAGGTCTACACTGATCGGGGTTTGCCCACGCTCACACATGCCGACCCACTACTCTCTGGTGGACAACCATTTTGTGTCTCAAAAGCCCAGTGGGCACAGGTATTTGCACTGAATAATTTCATGGATTGCCATATATTACCGCGAGCGTCCGGAATATTTAAATGTCTTATTTTAAGCAACATTAACTTCATTTCAGTAAATGTGAAAGCAAGGGAGAGGAAAAAGACGTAAAAACAAAAGTCGCGCCATACAAACTTCAGACGTTATTCAGATGTTCAAATAATTTTTGACTGTAGCAGGGATTTCTGGTAGAAGTGTCAAGGCTTGTAATTCAAAAGCCCCGGGTAGCCAGACGAAGAAGATGGACACCGGTTTCTGTGGAGCGCTAAGCTTTTATCAAAAACTCAGTTGGGGTTCTATTTTGTTCTATTTTATTTCCGTGTGTACGGTGGTAGGCTAGCATCAAGCACATGTACTTTCATCGAAGTGTATGTCTGAAGGGAATTCTCTTTTCACCGCAGGTAGCCATCTCCCGCTGGAAATCGCTAGTTTTCTCTTATTTCAGGGTTGACAGTCATGAGAGTATAACAATCGGTTCTGTGTTATTGGACATCCCTTGCACCAAGGGACTATTCTTTGACAATATTGCCAAAGTAGCAACAAAGCTTCATCTCATCCTTCTCTCTGTATTCATCTCTCTCTAGCCAGGGCTAGCTTGGCACTCTGCGGGATGCCATTTGATAAACAAGCCCCCAACTCGGGGTGTGTTGTGGCTGTGAAGGCTTTCTGATGAAATGGATGTTGTCAGCATGCAAAGAATTTTGTCAGATACATTTCTTGTGAAATGTAGCCATATTTAACACATTGAGATTTTAGAAGAAAAACAAAATTCATAGACACTTTATTTATTGATTTTGATGTTTTAGTTAAGAATTTTGCAATGAACAATAAATCTACTATGTATGTTCAATATGTTCTCGGGTTATGAGCTCAAATCTTTTGTCAGTCATACTCCTTGAGACACATAGAGGCAGGCAATTATTAAGACTTACTTGAAGTAAACAAAATTTAAAAAAGCCGTATAAATGAAGTAAACGTCTCGTTTCCTCTTTAATACTCCCCTGTCTGACATCTTCTGGTTTTCTGCATATGCCGTCAAACAGGGTACCCCTGTTGATAGCAAACTCCTCTGCACGTCAAAATGAGGCGCAGTTTGACAAATAGTAGCTCCTCAGGAGGAGACAGGAAACCAACTTTATCATTGCTCATCTTGTATGCTCAGTTTCCGTTTGCCGGTGCAACATTTTGAGGAGCGATCGCACATGTTTCCTAATGTCAGATGTTTAAGCGGCACGAGTCAAAAAAAACATTTTCACTCAGGCCTCGGAACGACTTAGGAGAACGATTGTGCGGTCTGTGAAACTGGTGGAGCTGTTTTGATTTCCTGTGTGAGCCCTGTTCCACTGATGTGCTGGTGAAATGACAAGAAGCTGGCACATCAGCAGCATATATGTATTAAACATGAGCTTTTTTTCTTCATTGAGTTAAGCCATTTATTACTAACCATTTTTGGGTTACAAAATACAAACAGTTGACATAGAGCAGTAAATGTGACCATATTATTTGAATTATACAAAAAAAAAAAAAAAAGAAACAGAAGCCCTGTCTGTAAGGTACCTGCTGCAGCTTTATTTTCTGCTCTCATTTCTTTTCACAACTTTTTTATCCAGCCTATCAAACAACACAATCCCACCACACAGGTCAGATGGACCAAGATATTATCATCAAGTGGCATGACGGTAACAGACAACCCAAATGTCTGCTGTGGTAATTGAAGCCAAGCCTCATTATTTTTGCCTCTTTCCATCTCACACTTTCTCTTAGCCTTCCTGGAATCAGTGGAGGGACAGTTGCAGCTTGCACGTTGGCAAACAGAACAGAAAATGTCAGCCACACAGTCATAAGATGAGTAATACCCACTCATCTCCTTGATGTGGTGGGACACTAATAAATAGCATTCCTGACTTCTGCCTTGTGTTTGAGGAGGAGAGCCAATGAGTCTTAGCAGCTGTTGGAGGGAAGAGCTAAAAAACTCACACAGGGACACATTGTCCTCATCCCACTTGAGTTTGTTATTCAAGAAGGCCTGGCTTCAGCCATCACGTAGGTGCTTGCACATTAATAATAGTAATAATAACGTGTGCTTTATTCATTTGTCATACAAGTACAAATTGGGAAATTTATTCTCTGCATTTGGCCCATATCTGAGGTTGCAGTGGGTGGACCTGTAAAGCGCCATGGGAATGATTGGGTTTTCAGGGTCTCAAGGCCCACATGGCATCAAGGGCTGGGATTGAACCCCCAAACTTCCCTTTTGGGATGGCTGCTCTCCCTACTAAGCTATAGCCACCCACAATCCATTAAAAACACTTATCTAATTAGCATGCGATCACTTATTAGTTCAGGATGACTATATTATTCAGTACTTTCAACATTCACATTTGACACAGTTCAAATGAAAAAAAATAGAAATAAGCCATTGGATTCGAGGTCTGTTGTGTAGTAGTCATCCCAGAGATTGAGGGGATTAACTAACAATTTCCATCCTTGTGGACTTGAAAACTGCTCTTGAAATAGTAAACTTACTTTTAAAACAATTTCTTGGAAATACTAAATTGTGAAAGGTTTTTGATTAGCTGTATGCCCATGATAATGAAATTGCTTGCTAGCGGAACATGTTAGCTATAGTTCTGTTTTCCTGTCAGCTGAATTGGACAGCTCCTCCCAGAGGAGGATTCCGATGCGTTACCAAGCCAGCTGAGAGATGTAATCTATCCCGCATGTCCTGGGTCTATGGACCCCAGGGTCCATCTGGGAGGAGGCGTGGGGGGGGCATCCTGACTAGCTGCCCGAACCACCTCAACTGACTCTTCTCGATGCTGAGGAGCAACGGCTCTACTTTGAGCCTTTTTACGGATGTCTGAGCTCCCCACCCTATCTTTAAGGCTGAGCCCAGCCGACCTGCGGAGAAAACTCATTTCAGCCGCTTGTAACCGCGATCTCATTCTTTCGGTCATGACCCACAGTTCATGGCCATAGGTGAGGGTCAGAACGTAGATGGACCGGTAAATCAAGAGCCTTGCCTTTCGGCCCAGCTCTCTCTTTACCACAATGGATCGATATAGCGTCCGTATCACTGCAGACGCCGCCCCAATCCATCTGTCAATCTCACGCCCCTTTTCCCCTCACTCGTGAACAAGACCCCGAGATACTTGAACTCATCCTTTTGGTGCAAAAACTCCTCCCCGACTCGAAGTGAGCACTCTACCTTTTTCTGGCTGAGAACGATTGCCTCCCTTCCCGGCCGCTTCACACTCGGCTGCAAACTGTCCCAGGGCGAGCTGGAGGTCAGTTTTCGATTGTGACAATAAGACCACATCATCCGCAAAAAGCATAGGGATCCTAACGCCGAACCCGACACCCTCCGCCACTTGGCTGCGCTTAGAAATTCTGTCTATAAAAATTAAGAAAAGAAACGGCCCTGGTGGAGTCCAACCCTAACTAGAGACAATTCTGACTTACTGCCGGCAATACGAACCAGACTCTGACTCCGACAGTACAGAGATTGGATGGCCCGTAGCAGTGAGCCATCCACTCCATACTCTCGAAGCACCCCCCAAAGGATGCCCCGAGGGACACAGTCGTAACCTTCTCCAGATCCACAAAGCCCATGCGGACTGGTTGGGCATATTCCCATGTCCCTTTCAGCACACTCGAGAGGATATAGAGCTGGTCCAGCGTTCGAGACCAGGACAAAAACCGCATTGTTCCTCCTAAATCTGAGGTTCGACGATTGACCGGACTCTCCTCTCCAGTACCCTGGCGTAGACCTTCCCATGGAGGCTGAAGAGTGTGATCCCCGATATTTGGGACACATTCTCTGGTCCCTCTTCTTGAAAAGGGGAACCCCCCTCCCAGTCTGCCACACCAGAGGTACTGTACTCAATGTCCACGCAATGTTGCAGGGGAGATCCCCAAAGTTTTCTTTCCACCGCCCGATAGGGCGGCTGAAGAATAGGACTCCTTCTTCAGCCTGACATTATCCCTCACCTCTGGTGTCTAACAGCAGGTTCGGGGATTACCGGTGTGACTAGCACTGGCAGCCTCGCGACACCGGCAGCGGCCGCGTCGGCAATGGCAGCAAGGAACATGGACCACTAAGTTCCCGTGACCCCTGCCACCCCAGGTACGCAGTTGAAGCTCTGCCGGAGGTGGAAGTTGAAGACCATCCTGACAGTGTCTCGGCCCGACGTACCCAGCAGACCCTCAGTATTTGTTTGGGCCTACTAGTTTGTCCAGTTTGTCCAGCTTGTCCAGCTTGTCTACAGCCGCATGTTTTGGACACTAGGGTGAAGAGAGGAGCTAAGCTGTCATCTGATCACTACCTGGTGGTGAGTTGGACCCATGACCTTCACCCATGGGGCCCGCCAGCGAGTTTCCGGCTGGACCAGAAACTCGCTGGCGGGCCCCTACCCTGGGCCTGACTCCAGGGTTGGGTCCCGGTAACCCTCCAAGCAGGGTACTCGAGTCCTTGATTTTTTCTCTCATCAGGGGTCTTGACCGCACTTTGTCTGACCCTTCACCTAGAACCTCTTTGCCATGGGAGGCCCTACCAGGGACAAATGCCCCCGACAACACATCTCCAAGGATCACTAGGGTACTCAAACCCTTCCACCTCGATAAAATGGCGGTTGTCGGAGGATACAGTATATTATAATATAATACAATACAGTATAAACACAGTATATTGTGAAGGAAAATATACACCTTTCAGCCTTAATCTTATAACCACTGAGGGACTAAGTCAAATTGCGCTGCTTTTATTATTTCAATGGCACATGTCTGTGGGTGGGATATATCAAGCAGCATGTGAACATAAAATCTTCAAAGTTGATGTCTTGGAAGGGTAAGCCTAAATATTTGAGCGACTTTGACATAGTTCAAACTGTGTTGTGTAGATGACACAGTCGGTCAGAGCATCTAAAGAACGGCAGATCTTGATGGGTATTCTTGGTCTGCAGTTGTTTAACAAAGAAGTTTAAAGAAGGACAAATGGTGAACTGGTGTCAGGGTCATGAGCGTCTACAGCTTTGCCTTCGTTGTCCGATTCCACAGAAGAGCTGCTGTAGCACAGATTGCTGAAAAAGTCATTTCTGGTGCTGACAGATAGTTGTGAGAGCATACATCTCATTGCTGAGCTGTCTTGGAAGCAAAACTGGGACCAACATTATATTGGGCAGATGCTTATAATGTTATGTCTGATTTGTGTGTCTACATCGACCCATGGACTGCTAAATATATGATTAACTTAGTATAGAGTCATTTCACAGTTTTCAACTCGTGGGAAGAATTCTGTATAGCTATGTCCTTTCCAAAAATATTTTTGAGCAATACAAAAAGGATATTATTATTATTATTATTGCTATATAAAACAATTCCGTTTGTTAAATGCTTGAAAATTGAAAACTTTGCATAAGCATTACAAAATAAAGCAGAATTGCTTGTTTAATGCAAACCCGTCATTGACATTTCCCTCGTCTGCTCTGCTCATTTTATGGGTAATGTATCCATGAATAATTATTCCTTTTTGAGGCAATGTTGACGCCATCTGGACTTCTAACAACATGGGAGAGTGGGCTTTCTTCTGGGCCGTCATAGAAAAAAATAACAATGCTTTCAATTACCCAGGGTGTTGCACTCAAAAGTCCATCATTAAGACGAGTCGAATGAAGAGGGTGGTGACAGAAGATTTAAAAGCAGGGAGGCTTTCAGATGAGGAGAACAATGCAAATGGCGAGTCCAGCACCAATGTTTTTTGTTTCAGTGCTTGCATATTGTTTCGTTTACCAAATGATTTGTACCTAAGAATAGCTATCATCAAGTATATCTTGTCTCGTTGCTTTGTGATTTCCAGTAGCAGATGAGTATCCCACTCTATTTGTAGTTCTTTGAGGGATTTTAACACATCTTTCAAAACATATCGGAGTATGTAGTCAGAGCCCAGTGAATTTTTTTACTGCTCAGAAGGATTGATGATGGTGGAAGTCATCGGTGAGTGCTGATGTTCTGAGATGTATTGACTGTTAGGACATGACATCTTTCACACCAGGAAGCCATTTTCGTTTATCCATACATCACATCTTGCATCTCAGTCAGATTAATATTTAAGACAGCTCATTTCCGCTTCTTATTTCAGTCAGATAATGTGTGTTCATCACATATTCCAATTAATTGTCTATCGTTGGATCTATTGTCACGTTATTTTATGGAATAAACTTGCTATAGACAATTCTTCCTCTCTGATTCATCGTTATAAAATATATGTTGGTTGCACAATGTAATGTTGTAAATACAATAATATTATATTATTCACAGTGTAGTATTTTTTTCCCTGAAAACAATCATTCTATATTACAGCCTCATATTTCACCGCCCTCTCAACATCTTTCTCTCTCTCAACCCAACCGGTCAAGACAGAAGGCAGTCACACCTTGAGTCAGGAGCTGCTCGGGGTTTCCACCTATTAAAAGGCAATTTTTCTTACCACTTTCTCACTCATGTGGGAATTGTCTGGTGTCTGTATTATAAAGAGTACAATCTATACCTGCTCTTTTTGGAAAGTTCCCTGTGTGATTTAGCGCTATATAAATACAATTTAATTACTTTTCTATATTTTTTCCCAATTAAACAATTTTTTTGACAAAGTAATTCTATCTCTCACTAGGTTTTGGGTCTGAATACGTAAACTCAAACCTTTTTCCTTTGTTTTTCTTCTATATTTCTGTTAATCGATTTTGCAAAGCTATTATATTACTCCACATATGACATTTTTCCTTCAGCCCAATGAAAATGTTTTTTTTTCACCAATTGTTCCCAAATTGGACGTTGGACATGCCTTTATAGAATAGTTGAATCAAACGCGGTGTGTCCTGAATTTTTGACTGCTGGTCATTGCTACCCTGAGGGGAAAGGAAAGTGATTTGGCCGTCTTTGTGTCGAATTAAATTGTTCCACCTGTTATGTTGACTAATACAGACTTTTGTTACTGAAACCCTTTGAGTCTTCATGGCAGGAGAAGCATGTGACCCGACTCAGTACTAGGGCATTGGCACTGGCATGCCATCATGAAATGCAGCCCTCATAAATGTTATCAGTTACACCTTTGTTCGCCCAGTCATAATATCCACTCTGAGAAAAATCTGCCTTCAGACGGGAAAACATATAGACTTCATCTTTTGTTGTTACATCTGCCAAGGAGGTTATTTTTTCATCCCTGTGTGTTTGTTTGTCTGTTTGTTAGCAAGATTTTGGGAAAAAATTGATTTAGAGACTGACAGTAACTCAAATTAATGAGCGAATCTGTGTGAAATTGTCGTAAATAAAGCCAACAAGTTGAGCCATTACGTTACCGTGTTATGTTCAATGACCATCCGTGTTCTTATTGCAGAATTTTCTGCCACTGTTTCTTCATTCCTTATTCAAAGAAAGTATCCTAAATAGAGTGATCTAATTGATTATGTAATTGATTATCATTAATATGATTCTAATCACAATAATATCTACCTAGGGTACGGTTATGCCTTGGCTGAGGTGTGTGCCCTCTGAGGGATTTTCTAGTTTAGTTTAATTTAAAATCTGCCGTCAATCCGCAAATATTTTGAGCACTCCAGTAGAATTGCATCTATAAAGACTCAACTAAAGTTGGTGATAAACGTATTACTAATTTACACATTATTGTTTTTGGACAGTAAAAGTAGTATCACTTGTGTTGCTGTTTTTTGTAACCAGCACATGCTTGTTGATATCATAATGGATTAATGATTATTATGATACAGTTTGGAAGGTCAGTAGCATATTAGTTCAAATGATATCGTGTCTTTGCAAAAAAAAAAGCAGTTGACCCAGTGTAATTTTCTCCCATTGGAACTATTTTAAATGTGTAACAGCATGCCAGCCTTTTCAACTCAACTCTCCTTTTGTTCTGCCGGGCTTTTGTCTGTCACGATTTGACCCAAAACACTTCATTTGATCCTCTTCTTTTGTCGCCGGGAGCGGCTTCATCACTAATGTTCACATCAGCGTGCTAACACGTGACCTGTTGAGGCAACCGGCTTCACATGCTCCCAAAGAGAACATGCTCTTTTGGCCTCTCGGGTTTTTGAAGTGTCATCGCCAATGCCTGTTCTAGAAGATTATATTCTTAACATATCAAGAGAGTTTTTTAGAGGATGGATCATCTGCTTCCGCTAGAGAGAGAATTATATATTAGCATCTGAAGGGCTCTGATTTAGTAACCGCGTGCCCTTGGAGGCATAAGCGGAGCAATGAGACTGAAATGTTGAGGGGAACATAGAGGATTGAGTCTGTTTGATTTCCTTCACCCCATGCTCTCTCTGTATGTGCTACACGCCACTGAGGATGAGGGACAGCTAGACCAAGTCCAGTTGTTTGTTTATGAATGTGTATTTGCATAAGTAGATCTCCGTGTGTTTGTACTAGTACGTGCATGTTGGCACAGTATCTGCCTGGTTTTTGTGACACTCCCTTGAAGTCTCTTTCATCTTCCACAGTGCCTGCTAAAAAAGATTTAAGACACTTAACTGTCGGAATGCCTTAACTTGGTGTTGTCCTGAAATACCCCCTTCCCCTCCAACCCTAAACCAGAGTAAAAAATAAACTGGGTACCAGAGTAATGAGTGTGTGCAATAGCTGGTCAATTTGTGCAATAGCGAAGTGTGAAGCAGCTGCAGTGCATCATAGAGACACCTTCAATTCATCACAATTATTGCCATACAGTATGCAAAAAAAAATAGTGTTCCTATTGTGATATAAAATGAAATGCGCATGAAGAGAGAAATACTGCTCATCAGACCAGCAAGGTGATAATATTTTTACTCAGCAGTATCAGACCAGTTGTTGTGTTTTTTTTGGTATTTCAGAGACTGGGTGACTTATGCTTATTAGCAATTCCTACAATATAGTGTTGACTCTCACTGGCAGCAATATTAAAGGGCTCTTCTGGGCAGAGTGGGGGCTTAGCAGTTCAAAGAAAGAGAGGTCAAGAGAGAGTCAGGCCATAGCAGTAGCCCATTGACATATGTCCAGGGCAAAAAAAACGTTTTAGCTTTTTTGTGAAACTTTACTGCACTTATTGAAATTGTCTTCTCCTACTCTTTTCATACACTTCTCCAGCGCATGTCTTCATACTTATCAATACACTGTGTGTCTCTCAGTGACTAAGTAGTAAATTATATGGTTAGGGATTTCAATGAATTTTTGCACTGCAGTACTTGCTGTATTATTTAATGTAATGTATTTCAAAATTCCTGTTATGACATTACATGCACCGAAAACTTGGGGGGTGTATCTACTATTTATTTTTTTTCCCAAAATTTTTTGTAACCGCTTATTCTATGCAGCGTCACAGGGATGCTGGAGTCTATCCCGGCTGACATTGGGAAAGAGCAGGGCAGACCTTGGCCAGTTCATCAAAGGGCCGACAAATCGTGATCGACAACCATGCTTATATTCACACCTAATAGCATCTCAGAGACACTAAAAGTCACCTATACAGCGTATTTATGGACTGTCAGAGGTACAGAGTATCTGGATGGTACCCATCTCCCCAGGTGGATTTAAACCCAGAACTTCCTCACTGTGGGTTAACAGTGCTACCCACTAATGCAATCACGCTGCCCTGTTTACTATTTAGAATATTCTATTGTGCTTTATGACAAAAATTACAACAAGGGTGTGGTTGTTTTTATTTTCTCGAAAGATTAATAATAAAATACCTAATATAAAAATAAAATATTCTTCAACTGAACTTTCTAACTTACGTATAAGTTTTAAATCAACTCACTAAGAGCTGTGCTTTGTTGCAAGTGGTTTGCAGTGGTAAACATAGTTAGTAAGCTTATTCGT